>WKFP01014709.1:1294245-1335350 GCA_011057875.1 Pterocles orientalis | reverse complement strand
CTTAAATGACTGAAGCGAGTAGGTGCTTTAAGAGACGTCGAGGTTTATGTGGTGCAGAGACAATTTGGAAGAGCAAGAGCTGTGGTGCCTGGCATGCTTCTCTGCCAGTATTTCTCTGGATAGAGAGACTTCATTCTAGATGAAAGAGAACCGGGTTCAATTCTCTGCTTCTGCCTGAGGGAACCTGATACAAATTCTTCTGATACTGAAATTATCCATTCTAGACTGGTTGCATACATCTCACCTATATTTAGCTGTATGAACGTCATTAGTTGTTAATGGCAGTACCTACAACTGCAATCTATTTTTCATGACTACTTCAGGATGGAGTCAATTTATGGCTATTTCTGTTTTTCTCCCATCACCTTACTCTTCCTGTTAACTAATTTCCCACTTCAGACTGAAATCTTTAACAGTTCTTCAGTCCCTAAAGTTTCATGAGATGAATTCCAGACAGGGCATTTAATGGCTGATTCTCTCTCAGCCTCTCCTCCTGAAACTATTCAATTTTCTGTGGAATAGCTTAACATGTATAAGCCATGTAAGATATGTTAAATAGATCATGTAAGTTGGATGCTGATGGCATGGTTCTAGTTGAGAAGATCAGCATGCAGGCGTTTGTGCTGCAACTGTGCGTTTCTAATACGCAGGCAATCCTATGGGGAAAAGGCTACTGCCTTGAAAACATTTAGATAATTTTAGAGGATGTTGTGATTTGACCCAGCTAGTCAGAGCAAATGTCACACAGCCACTTGCTCACCGTCCCCCCCTCCCAGCAGATGGGGAGGGAATTAAACAGGTAAAGGGAAAAGACACTCGTGGGTTGAGATAAGAACAATTTAATAACTAAAATACAATATAATTGAAAAATTGAAAATAATTAATAATAATACTATAAAAATATACAAATATACAAATCAGTGATACACAATGCAACTGTTCACCACCCAATGCCCAAGGCTCCTGGCTAATGATCCCAGAGCAGGGAAGAGTCCTGAAACCGCAATCCTGGAAAAGAAAGAAGAGCCTGAAAGGCTTGAGAGAGAGAGAGAGTGCTTCTGGATGGATCCTCATCTACATACTGGGCACAGCATGCATGAAATGGAATACACCATTGGCCATTTTGGGTCTCAATCCTAAACCTAAGGTAAAATACGTTCCCTCCCAGCTTCTCCTGCATGTACACACTAGCAAAGCATGGGAAGTTGAAAAGCCCTCAGCTTAACTAAATATTGCTTGGCAACAACCCTAAACACCAGTATGTTAGCAACTACCTCCTCAGCACAAATCCAAAACATAGCCTCATACTAGCTACTATGAAGTAAGTTAATTCTGTCCCAGACAAAATCAGGAGAGAAGATTAGAACCTTTGTTTAAATACGTGTTTATGGGCAGAACTTTGCGTTTCCTCTCATGCTGAAAGTGTTGTTTCATTTCTTCTACAGGTGCGTACAGAAAACTGCTGTGAAATCCATTTCTGACTTCAACACAGAACTATTTTTGCATGCTATTTCTGTGCCTACTGGAAATCCTTTCAAATAATTTAAAAGCAAAATAAAAATTGGCAATTAAGCCACATTACTCCTTTCTATACTGCTTTTAAATAAAATGGGGCAAAAGGGTCTTTAAACCCTATTCTTTTCAGTATTGTTCCAGCAGCATAATATAAACAGCTCATCTGAAGTGGTGGTAAAAACGTTGAAGATTTAACTATGTTTATATACTCTCTCATAATCAATTACTTCATTACTGCTTTACTTAGGAAGAGAATGAAAGATGAACCTGTAGAAGAGCTGATCTCAGCAGAAAGGGTACAGAATATTTATAATACAAATCAGGAGAGCTAAGTACATTTATCCCTTAAGACCTTCACTTAAGATCTGGATTAGCAGCTTTTTGATACTTTTCCCAAAACGAAGAACAGTTCATGTCTTTTTAGTCTTTATAAGCCATGAGACAAATAAAAGTAAATATGAGGATAACACGCTTAAAAATTATTTCAATCCTTCAGAGCATTTCTCTAGAAAATACCCAATATCCTTTTAGTGAGGACAGAGAGACAAAGATTCTGTAATAATTGCCTATTGTCACATTAGATCTTCACAGAAGAGTCCGAGCCTGACTTGAAAATTTCTAGGTATTTGCTCAGTCTTTTTGTTTGGCTACTTGTGGAAAAACCAAAGAGTGCAATGCCTCCACCATTTAAGAGAACTTTTCCCATTATGTACCACACGTATTGCACACAGCTGTGTGTTAGCTTCCCCCTGTGCTTGTGCAGATTTACACACACGAGTGAGACCAAAGGAACAGTGTTTAGACTTGGGTAAGATCGATATTAAGTTGCAGAAAGAGTAAAGTCAACGATATAATTTACTATGAAAATTACTATCATAAAAGAACAAAATTAAGCCACAAGAACTTATGCAAAAAAGAGAGTCTGCTTGCATATATTTTTGCTATATCTATGGATGTCAATTTCAATGAACAGAGGACAAGTTCTAAAATCAAAACTCTATGATTATTATATTTAAAACCATCATTGGTAATACACAGTATTGCGAATCTTTCAAGTCTAAAGACCCATTGATGACAGATATGCCTATGTGTTTATGTTTACTTGTGACATCTACGGTTACAAGATCACTTTCCATGACAAGGAAAACTGTAACTTCATGCTGAAGAAAAATTATAGATGCTGTGTAATTTTCAGTGCTGGCTGTTGCTTTTTTTTCTCACTCTTCAGAATGAGGAATGCCATTGTAGTCTGGTAACACATTAGGTCATAAGATACAATGCAGCAGGGTGCTGCGGGGGATATGCAGCATTCAAGATGTTTCAGAGTCTCTCTCTGACAAAAGAAGTGTTGGTACTTGATTGAAGGACTGTTACAACTCTGCTACAGAAGAAAACCATATTTATATAATTATAATTATATCATTAAGATAAATGAGTACAAACTGATTGTCTAAAAAATCATATCTTAAAAAATGCATAGTTTTGCAATGGTGGGACAAACCCTTTGGATCAAACCAGCAAAATTATATACTTCTAAAATCTCATTAAACTCTGTTTTTGAAATGAAATGGGCCATAGATAAGGAGGGGCTTGTTAGTTGACAGAAAGCTATGAAAGTTAATATGTCTGGCAGGTTGTTAACCTTTATGCCATAAAGATGGATTTAGAGTTAAGACTATTCGATTTCTTCTTCCGTATGCTGCTAATAGACATATGAACAATCATAAAGACATACAGTACACAACTCTATTTAAAAAGACTAACACGTGAGAAACAAAATTAGTCTTGATACCAAAGTTAATTAATGCCTAACACTATTTAGGAGTCAAATTAAAAGCAATGTCAAATATTTCTTTAAAATTAAATAGATATTCTAATATTATCTGTACCTTAAATATCACTCTAATATCAGCACTTTTTAGGTCTTACTGTTGATATTTACATATCCTAAGAGCACTTACTGCTACTATAGTAAGATTTTCATCAGAATGAACACAGATTTCTTTTCCAACAGTTCTTCATATTGTGTTTGAACTCGAGAGTGAGGTTACTTTAGAAAAAAAAAAATCCCTAGTATATGCCTAAAGAATTGTGTTTGCTGCTTATTCTGAAAGCACTTACAATCTTGGATTAAAGTTGAAAACAACTTGAGGAAGAAAAGGATGAAGGGGCAGTATTTACACTTAGGCTATTTGAATTGACTTTGAATTGTCCTTTATAAATTTCAAATAAACAAACTGCACAATAAAATGAAGCACTAAGACATTGAAAAACTAGATGTTGTGACCTCTGCATGGACTATTCAAGGACGGACACATCCTTAAGGTGATGTATCTTCCAGTTACATCTTGCAAAGCCCATGTAGACCTAACTGAGTATCAGACTCAGTATTCTTATAGAAACATTTCTGTGCAACTAGTTAGGTCACTCACATAAATTCAATTTTGGATTGGACAGTAAGCGAATGTCTAAACTTCAAGCTTCTGTTTCGCTAGTAATCTGATAGGTACACCACTGATTTCTAGTTTCATCCGCAAGGACTTGAAAGTCTCATTCATGCTCAGTTTAAAATCCTGGATTTAGCTGCTTTAGGGTGGCTTGCCATGATTGCCTACCCTACTGACTACCATCCCGTCTTTCTCTTTCTGAAATGCATTTCCCTTTTGGCTCTCTGCCCAAATACTGTTAAGAAGCAAGGCAGGCCTTATCCTTTTCCAGTTAAATAAAATAAGAAGTGCTGATTCTACTATTTTACTGATATCTTCACTGTATTATCTTTATTTTATGGCTTGTCTCTGGATGCTCCCTGACCTAAGAACTTGCTGTTCTTAAAGTGACGTGATTGCCCCTTTCACAGAATTATAGAAGAACCCAACAACCCCGTTATTTCTACTTACACTTCACTGATCTGAACATGATTTGAATGTAAATGTTATAAACTAGTATTTTGTCTCAGAGGAAAGCAAGATAACACTATTTTAGCCACAAGGAAATGTTTTTATTTTTTTTCTGGATTTCTCGATAAATGAAAATTATAAAGACACCTGGAAAAGGCAGTCAAGACAATTCTCTCATGCATTATCTATTTATTATCATCTTTTAATGTTTCTTGATTAATAATTCCAGAAAACAAAAGTGTGAATATTTGAATGCCAGGTGAGTTTTTCAAAATCATGCCCTGTTTTAGCTGCTAAATTCAATGGTAAAACTCAATCTGATTTAATGAAGGACAAAATACCATTTCTTGTATACCTGCACCTGCGCCATGGTTTTTGTTACTACAGCCATGTTATATACGGGATGCCAAATAATCTAGCTAATTCGGCTACGTGTGGATCAAGATCCTGTTGAGTTGCAGGTGTTGAGCCTGAGCAAGATACCCAGGCATCCCTATAGACCATAGATTTGCAATACAACACCTATCTTCTTCCCTGTGGCTTTGCCTGCCCTGGGCAGTGGTACCCGTAATCTCTTTATGCTGGGTACCAGTCACCCTGCAGCTGTGTAGCTACAACCATAGTGCACTACAGTGCTGCATTTGGATGAATTAACGGGAAAAGCTAGATTGTCCTCGCTACTCTCTCCTTCCCCTAAATATGTTCTGGGGCCCGGCAAATAGGTGCATCCATCAGGTCAGTTCAAAGACGGTAGGATAGGTCTCAGCCTTTCAAAGCAAGTGAAAACAAGCCAAGTATCCTCAACAGATCTTGACATATCTGTTGACTGGAAGCAGACTTGTCTCTTTTTTTTGATGCTGTCTGGGGCAAGCTGCCTCACTGATTTCTTCCTGTCCAATCCCTTTTTTTTTTGTAAGAAAAAACTTTATAATTCTCTATCTCAGTTTTTGCGATGCTCTCACTTGTCTAGCAAGAAGCATCAGTGTCTTGCACAGGGTTTCATATGACAAGATGACAGTAAATGTAAAACCTAAGAGAAAAATGTACATTCCTTTAAGATTAATGTTAAAAAATCATATGTTTTAGAGTAATTTAGAAAGAAATAATATTTTTAAAGAATGTTGATAAGTGAAAAAATAATATAAAAGTATGCACTAAGCATAGGTACCAGATTGGCTTTATATCTAAAAAAATTAATAACTTAGAAAATTTGAAGTATCATGGATATATTTTTTCAGACTTCCCCAAACATCAGCTATGAGAACACTTGAAAAGCTGTAACATTAAAAAATATTTAACATTTATTACTACAATAATTGAGGTGGAGACAAAACTAGTTAAAGGGAAGAAAGCAACATATTTCACTGGAAATTTCACTCATGGGGTTCCTTAAGAGTTTTTTCATTAGTGATTTTGGCACAAAGAGCAGAAGTACACTAATTAAGTTTATTCAAGACAAAGGATAGGAGGACAAGAATGCCATATAAAGATATGTGGGTCTTCAGGAATACTAAATTTTAAAAAAGCTCACACAGCTGGGAAATAATGTTACTAACAAAAGATATGATAGAACTAGGTGCAGTTGTTGAAGAGAGGATAACTGAAATATGTCTGCATAATGAAGGCTACAACATGAATATGTTGTGTGTCACACCATGTATTTGTGGAATTGAAGGTAAGTATTACTGCCACTCTGTAAGGAGGAGTATTAAACCTCATCTAGCATACTCTATTCAAAATCCATCATTCACCAAAAAAGATGAATGCAAACTGGAGTAAGTCTGAAGCAATGCTGTCAGGATGAAAGAATTTTACAAGAGAACTTTTACCTTGGTTTGTATTTCACTTTGTTTAACCTTAAAATATGAAAGCTTTGTGAAGCTTATGGAGGAAGTCCCCATGGATCTGTTTCCAAGCACCTTAAGGACAAGAGATGGCTGTGATAGTTCAGAACAGATGTCCTGTAAATTAACAAATTACATGTGGGGGAACATTTGATACACTTGAGGTCAGAGCTACTCTTCAGAAAGACCAAGAGGTGGAGAAATGGGCTATCATAAAACTCATGAAACTCAGCAAAGACAAATACCAAGCCCTGCATTTGGGATGGAACGACATGCCACTGCAGCAGCTCTGAAGACGGCTTCAGAGTCCTGGCAGACGACATGTCAACATATGTCAACGTCTGTTCTATACTGGGTATCCTAAAAGTGGATGTAATACTACAGATGTGGCCTCACAGTTGCTGAGTAGAGGGAACAATCACTTTCCCATACCTTCTGGCATTCAACCCATACCCTCCACAGCACACCAGAAGAGCCTGTTCTGGTAGGCTGCAACAGTCTTCACATTATATCAGGTACACTCTGTAAAAAACCACACACACACACAAAATAAGAATTGTGTGCTAGGGCTATAGCAGCACCACATGGGCTTGAGAAGAGACTCAGCATTATGTAGCCAGATCTAGCCAATCTGCTCTGGAAGGTCTAATGCAAAAATGGACAGGAGCCAGTCCATGAGCCACTTAACCTCCAGATCCTAAGGGCCCTGGACCTCCTTCATTCAGCATTGCAGATATAATGATTAAGGAGTATATACCTAGAGAAGAAGTATAAGAACAGGGAAATGGTACAGTGATACTTTATTTTGACGTGTTTCCACCTGCCAGCAGTCTGTGGTTTAAGGATAACCTGATCCCCTGTATATAACTGCATTTAATAGCTTCAAGATAGTTTTAACAGACTTTGTGCTGAAAACTTCTGCAACCTCTCTTTGAATGCTTTCATACATCTGGCCACAGCAACATCCTGTGAGTTCCACACTCATTCCACAGTTGCAGGTCATGTGAGAAGAGTGCTTACTTACATTTCTCTTTAACTTACTGCCTGACAATTTAGTTGAATGCCAACAAGTTTTACTTATACAATAAAACATGGTGACCTGGCCATTTTCTCCATATGTTATGGAGACCTCCACCAACTCCTTTGACCTCAATCAATTATCTCCTTTCAATGTTGATGACTCTTAGTCTATTTAATAATCTCTGCTGTGGTTATACTGAAGTGTGTATTTCTGATTACTTTTTTCTGATCGCCTTTGCACATTTCCAAGTTCTTCTAACCCTTTTTATTAGACATGAGCAGAACATAAGCAATGTTCAAGATGAGGGCAAAACATTTATTTGGACATTAGTATAATGATGTTTCTTTTTCACTGGCCACTCCTAGAAATTCCCAGGGTTTTATTTGTCTTTTGTACTGTTGTTGGGAAGTGAAAGTTAATAACTGTCCTCTAAGAACTCTCTCTTGAAAAATTGTCATTGTGCACAACCATACTTATTATTACATACAGCTCTAACTATCATATAGATCAGTTAGGTTTATATTAATTTCACTGTCCTTAATAATTTGATAGGATCAACAACTTAATCACTTCAGTTTTATCTCCCCTCTGCTACCTTTTTTTTTTTTCTTTAGGTCATTCATAAAGAGGTTAAAGAGCACAAGTTTCATCTCACGCTTGAGCAGAACCTTTCTCCTTTGGAGAAACCAGCCATTTATTCCTAACTTTAGTCTCCTTTAAACACTTATTACTCCCACAGAAAACATGAGGAGGACTGAGTAAAGTTTCCTCTCAAAAATCAGGTATATTTAACACTTTATAAATCCCTTTTCTACGATCTTCTGTAAACAAAAGAAGAATAATTCTCTTCTCTGTCATAATTATACGTATGCTTACAACTTCTTTTCCAGTAGAGAAGTGAAACTAACAGGTCTACATTCCCCTCAGTCTTTTAAGGTCACCTTTAAACAGTCATTTTGCAGTTGTCGCCTCCCATTACTCTGAAACTGAGGAAATATAAGCAACAGTGTATACAATCACTATTCGTTTTTAACAGTACTTGTTGCCAGCATGTAAATTTGAGGCAGTTCCTTCCAACTCCATCCTCAGAAAGCAAGCAGTGAAATTAAATGAAATAGTCATTTAGCCCTGTGCTGGTCTCCTGCCTGTGCTCTATTTTACCTGCATTCTGTTTCTTCCTCTTTTTAATTTTTTTTTCCAATAAGTCATCACTCAATTGTAACTGAAGTTCTCTCACTTTTTATTGTATTTCCCTCTGGACTGTTTTACAAAACTGTACAGAGGTATAGTCCAAAGCAGAACGTAAACAGAAAGTAGCAAAACCACAATATATCGAATTCTAAACGTAAAGCTTATTCACCTTTTACTTCTGTTTCCTTGCTCTTTTTCATCTGTTGCGCATCTATCTGAAGCTGCTATCACCTGCTTATCAGTCAGTGGAGGTAAATGAACTTACTGTTCATCAAAGAGTTCGACCATAACCACAGATGAGATAAGAGCTTTGTATTCTTGCTATTGTACTATTAGCAAAATTTTATTCCTATTCTGAGCCTGGAAGTCTGATTTATTTGCAAAGGGAATTTCTGGAGTCAGCTCCATCTCATCTTACTGGTGATGGCCATGCCATCTCTCCTGTATCCCAGTAGAGTACTCTGTTCCACTACATCAACTCCCAGGCACAAAGGAAGATAAAGCTGAATATCTGTTTTCCTAACATAGCCCTCATTCTTTCTAAACAACTGCTTATAGTCATAGCTCAGGTTTCCTAATATCCTGCTGTCTCCTGAATACAGCTTCCCAGTCTCAAGGTGATATTGCTGCATTAACTATACTACAACTCTTTTCTTGTGATGTTGATATCATCACTGTCTTCAGTTCTTTTGTGGAAATATTGTGTCTGAAATGCTTTCAGTTAATTAAACAAGCTTCAAACGAGAATGAAAAATACTCTTGTTCCAGAGAAAAAAAAATTTCAAAGCATAAATATTCTTTCTGATAACACATTTTTAGTGCTGAAAACCCAAATACTGCTGGTAGGCGTAGCAGTCAAATCAAATCTCCACTTCAACACACAGTGATGTTTGAATGGACTGCCTTTAAAAAATACGAATTACAAACATAAAAGGTAAGTTAATCATCTCCCTGTAGAATCATGTGTAGAAAATAACATTTTTGAATGGGTAAACATAGGAATTATTAACATTGCAATGACTCCACAATCAGGTTTCTGGTTACAGAAAAAAAAAATAAAAGAATATTAATAACACTTCCCCTCACATACATAAATATATGAATATTCAGTTCTGTCCCCATCCCTTTACACCTTGGAAAGGGATACACTGCAGTTACTACTTTATCCAAGTAACTTATTTTCTGGATTAAAAGCATACCTGAATTTTTTGTCACAAAACTGTATGTGTTGGAGAAAGATTTTTCAAACAGCTCTCAGTCTAACGGAAAGGAATTCCTTGTGAAACATCTTTTGAATACTGAGATTGGTTGGCTTTAGTTCAAAAACTTTGTTTCATTTTTGCTTCCAATTATAAATCCTGGTCCATAATTATATTCCTAAAATTGCACTATGCCCACAGCCCTTTAATTTCAACACATCTCATATGGGAGAACACTCATGCTATATATAATTTGTATTTAGCATTCAGTTCTAGATATGTGATTTTCAGATCAAGATTCTGATAGAAAAATATATGCAAATTCGCATGTAAGTTTATACTTATTTTTTCATTCCACATAGCTGCAGTGTTTTAGCAGATAGTGAGAAATTCATTTCCTACAATATTCAAAACTGTAAGAGCTGCAAAAATACAGAGAATTAAGCTAAAATTTATTCAGTTTTTTGCTTTTTTTGTCCCCCGAATAACAAGGATTTTTCTAGACTATAATCACAACTATCTTTTTAAAGTCAAAGTCAGAGTAAAATGTCCCTTGCCATTTACAGAGACTGAGAAAAAAGCTGCTGTCAGTCACAGAGATTTTGCATCTAGTGCCTTCTACCAGGCAGTCAAGGAACTTGGTATCACATTTCTGATTCACTCTACCATAACATAATCAGTGGCCCTTCTTGTAAATATGATTGAACTTCAGAGACTAAGATGGTAGGGTTTATCTACTCCAACTACGTATTTCTCTACACTGCAGGTGTCTACATTTGGGCTAGATACATTTGCACCTAAACCATAGTACTTTCAAAGTCGGAGAAGATAATAAGTGACACTGGAGGGAGATCCATCTGATATAGAGAAGTCTACACCAGGTAAAATGAGTGTGATCATGATATTACTGAAAGAAATGTTGCCAGTCTTCCAAGTCACACGTGATTGCATATTATTTCTCTTCAACCAGATGTACATGTATGTACATGTCACCACTCTTCTTTCTCTGTAGTTAATGGAAGCAATTTATCTGCCTTCTAGAAATTGACTGTCTCTCCTACCTACAAATACATCCTAGTTGACCACTTTTAGATAAAATGACTAATTTAAATGCCTTAGAAATTAGACGAGATGAACTGTAGTGCTCACTTCTACTAAGCTGAGAAAAAAAATGTCTTTCTGAACACATGCTAATGTGTGTTTGAATCATTCCCAACGGTTCCAGGCACAAATTCAATACTGCGACAAACAGTAAGGGCCCCTGCTGATCTCACTGATATTTGAACCAAGGACTTTTACCGTGTAAAATGACATAACAATTTCGGTTTCAATTGCCGTGTGTAAGTAGTTCCCATGTTTATCACAGCTTCAACATTACTCTGAATTTTCACCGGTCTTTCCCGTAGTCACTTAGACTGGGAAGAATCTAGATGAGGCATGCAAAAGCCTAATTCTAAGAAAAAGATAGCAAGATCAAGCTCTTAACTCGTTGTTTCCATTAAACTTCATAATGCTGACTCAATTAGTTCAGAATATCAAATTCAAATAACAATGGATTTATGGATTGAGTTTGGCCTGAACAGTGTGATGTAAAAAGAGACCATTACTCTCCATTATGTCACTACAGATAGGTAATCATTTTTAATGAACAATTTATTTGATGACTTTTGTCATTTTCTCTGGTCATGAAGAGTTCATCTTCTTCTCAAAGGTAACAGTCAAGACTGGGCAAAAGAAAATTCAGAATACACGTCGCTTTGTGCTCTGAAAGAATGGTGACTTATTTGATATTTAGTGTTTCTGGTTTGAACAAATTCTGACTAGAATTTTACATTGTATCTTATGAGTGAAGGGAATTGTTTGTGAAAAAATAAAATTGCAGTGTTTCATGTCTGCAAATACTGTGTAACATTTATACACAACTCACAATTTATATTACTCTCCTTTCCAGTTCAGTTGCAGCAATAGTTCAATATGAGAAACAGTCAGAAAAAAATGTTGTTTTTTTTAAAAAGCTGAATAAATATTATAAATATGATTGTAATATATTCCTAGTTATCAATGACATGAAATAAAGCTGTTAATGGCAAGCAATCACCTCATTCCTATGTTATAACATAAAATGAGTTGTTTCCTTCCACTCCTTCCAACAAACATGGAGCAGTTTGTTTGTAAAGCTAATCAGAAAAAATAATACAAAATCACAGAAATTCATAATCAGGCTTCTAAAAACTGTTTCATCCTGGAAGTGAAACAATAAATGGTACTTAACAATGAATACTACTCAATGGCAATATCTGTAACAACTCTTACTCTACCCTGTGCCATTGCCTTACAGAGAACTCCTCAGAGGACTAAAGTTCACATAGAGGATTCACAGGAGTACCCCAGCTTGATTTCTAATTTTTGTAATCTTTGAGAACTAGATTGCATACCAAAAAAATGGCAGTGCAATCAGTATCAATATTCAGCAAGTGCTGATTCTCAGTAGGAATTTACTGACACAATTTCTGGACATTTAAGAAAAATCAGAGTGTTAATAAAAAATGGAGGGTCAATCAGGAAATGCCATGATCACAATGTGCAGAACTTTCTAGCAACTACATAGATCTACAGAAAAAAAAAAGAAAAACAAATGTGAATGCCTGCTAAGAAAAATATTTATGCAACATCATAAATAAATATTTTGACAATGTTTTAATAGAGTGCTTTATTTTGTGAACAAATGTATTCATAATTTCTCACTTTTCACAGAACAAAAACCCCCACAAACTGAAAATAAAATTTAATATATTTGTGTGAATTGCAATAGGAAGAAAAATATTCTAATTTCTCTGCCTTCGATTATAGCTACTAAAGAAGTATCACTCTCATCTCTCTGTAAGTTGCTATTTACTGGTGCTATTAGATTGTAATGAATACAGCCAACACTCTAACACACATCCCTCCAGAGTGCAAACTCACATTCATATACAGACAGAAATTTTCTATGTTGTTGTGTTTCATCAGTGTAGTGTGTAACATTGCATAAGGTGTTGACTAATCAATTGTTGAGTTGCTGTTTCCACATTACAAATTGAATTAAACCTATTTAAATTTAAAAGTAATTCTATGAGTAATTCTTTCCATGACACCCATTTTTCAAGAGACACCCATTTCAAGGACAAGGAGTGTTTACTTCTTGCTACACCAGCAATCTGGCAGTCAGTCAAATGCTCAGTTCTGCTATCTGTACTAATTTTTAGGGTTTCTTTTCTTCAAGCCTCTGAAACCATTGACAGCTATGGAATAAGACCACATTTCTTTTTTTTTCCCCTAAAAATTTTAGCTGGTCTAAAAATAAGGCATGTTTGGCTGGGAAAGCCAAGGCCCATCTGCAGCTGAATCTGGTAATAGGCAGGAAAGACTACAAGAAGGACTTCTACAGGTAGATCGACCACAAATGGAAACTACATAAAAGTGTGGGCCCACTGCTGAATGGGAATGGGGACCTGGTGACACAGGACATGGAAAAGGCTGAGGTGCCCAACACCATCCTCACCTCATCTTTACTATTAAGACTGGCTTTCAGAAATTCCTGTCCTGAGACCTGTCAGAGAGCCTGGAGAAAGGAAGATTTAACCTCAGTGGAGGAGGATCAGGTTAGGGAACATTTAAACTAAATGGACCTGGATGGGATGCACCCATGGGTGCTGAGGGAGCTGTCTGCCATCACTGCAACACCACTCTCAAATATCTTTGAAAGGTCAAGTCCTGGCAAGTCAGAGAGGTTCCTGAGGCCTGGAAGAACACAAACGTCACTTCTGTCCTCAAGAAGGGCAAGGAACTACAGGCCTGTCAGCTTCACCCACAGCCCCCGGAATGGTGATAAAGCAAATAATCCTGAATGCCTTTTCTCAACATATGAAGGACAAGAAGGTGATTAGGTGTAGTCAGTATGGATTTATAGAGGGGAAAGCATGCTTGACAAAACCAATAGCATTCTACAGTGAAATGACTAACTTGGCGGATGAGGGAAGAACACGGGATGTATTTTATCTTCAATTCAGTAAAGTCATGACCTGGATGATGGGACAGAGTGCACCCTCAGCAAATTTGTAGATTATACAAAGCAGAGAGGAGTGGCTGTAACATCAGAGGTTTGTCCTGTCATCCATAGGGACCTCAACAGGATGGAGAAATGGACTAACAGGACCCTCATGAAGTTCAGAAAAGGGAAATGGCAAGTCCTGCATCCAGGGAGGAATAACACCATGCACCAGAACAGACTCGGGGCTGACAAAGCAGCTTTGCAAACAAGGACCTGGTGGACAAGAAGTTGAATATGAACCAGAAATGTGCTATTGCAGCAAAAACAACCAACAGCTTCCTGTGCTGCATTAGAGGGAGTGTTACCAGCAGTTTGAGGGAGGTGATCTTTCCCTTCTGCTCAGCACTGGTGATGCCACACCTGGAGTGCTGCGTCCATTTCCAGGCTACCCACTACAAGAGACATGGACATACTGGATAGAGTCCAGCAGATGGCCACAAAGATGATTACGGGTCTGGGGCATGTCTCATATTAGGAGAGGCTGAGAGAGCTGGGACTGTTCAACAGAAGAGAAGGCTCAGGGCGGTCTTCTCAATGTGCACTCAATGGGACTAAAGAAGACTGAGCCAGACACTTTTCAGTGGTGTCCAGTGACAGTACAAGAGGCAATGGGCACAAACTGATACACGGGAAATTCTATTTAAACATAAGAAAAAGCTTTTCCACCGTAAGGGTGATTGGACACTGGCAGAGATTGCCCAGAAGGGTGGTGGTGTCTCCAGCCCTGGAGTTATTCAAAACTCAGCTAGACTCCACCCTTGGCAACACACTCTAGTTGACTCTGCTCTGAGCAGAGGGGTTGGACTAGGTGGTCTTCAGAGAATCCTTCCAACCTCAAATATTTTGCAATCCTGTAAGAAGTTGAAGTAATCAGTAATTTAATTCAGGGAATTGCTACTGTCACCAGTGGTATAGTTTGACTTCTTTGCCATATTAAGTGCATCAGCAAGAAAAGAATCCTGATAAACAGAGTCCCTTGCACATGCATACACACACACAGATGAACGAGCATTTTTTTTCCTGTATGTTAAGATGAGTAATCATCTCAATAAAACCTAACAACATTCCTTGTACAACATTTTTTACAAGTTTGTGTTTTTTCTGACTTAGGACTATCAGGACTTTAAAATGTGGTTAAATAAATCAAGGTAATTAACAGCAGAAATCATTCACAATTACATTTTGGAAGAGGTTTTAACTATTTTCTGTATCTCTGAATTGTTGCCATTTTCTCAAAGCTCTCACAATAATCATTTTCTATTTTATTATAACTCAAGGCTATTTTTTCCCCTGTAAATCAAATATCTCCTGATCTAAAGCAGGAACCCTGACTGACATTTTTAAATCTAATTGCATTATTTTAACAGGCTTGGATATATAGATCCTTCAGTAATTTAGCATAATTCTCTCAGGCTTGGTTACGAATAAAGAAAAGAAGAGGAAACAAAGCTTACTTTCAAATTTTGTTATGCAGCCTCAAGAAGAAACAATAAAGAATGATCAAATTTGTGTATAGTCTTGTTATAACTGAATATGTTAATTACTTTTTATCAAAACAATTTGGTGTTACTAGGAAACAGAGCGACAAAGGCCACAGGTGGTAATGAAAGAAGGATGCCTTATCAGAAGTGACTAATAATGCTTGAGTTGCCAAAGTAACCAGATTGTCTCCTAAAAATGTATGCTTTGACATTCACTTATCAATGCTACTGAAATGCAACTCTTATCATGTCCTCATAGCAGATTTCATTTCCATATAAGTGATGAATATGCAGATTCTTCCATTATTTGAATGTGTCTCTCTTTTTTTTTTTTTTTTCCATACATACAGGAAAAGAAATGCTTCTTGTGGGTAGATTTCACTTTGGATTAAGGGGAAATAATTACTCTTTCCTTTATCAAATTATTTTTGTTTTGTTGTCATACATCACATTGCCTCTTTTAGCCATGTACTGCTACTTACATATGACAAAATATATTGAATGTGCTATTTCCTAAGAACAAAATAATTTTGTTTCAGATTTGCTTTATTACTGTATTGCCTTAAAACCTCAGAAAATTGGTTGGATCTGAGTCATAAGAGTCTTAGACCTTTAGTTGCCATTTTCATCTCTGCAGTAAAGAAAAATGTACATGTTCCTTGGCTTCTCTAATAGAAGCCCTGCACACAGGGCTGCAAAAAGGGAAGATGCCTTCTTATGGGTCCTTTGAAGCAAGACCAGGCTACAAGAAATGCCCTGTTGATATTTTATTTATTTTTTTGCTTCGTATCATACATGCAGCTAGTCAGCAGATGCCAGATCAGGTGGTGCAGCACTTCTTGCACAGGGATCCATGGTGCAGGAGAGAGACCACGGCACTGTATGGCAAATAGGAAGGTGCAGTGGTAAAGAAAACAAGCATGAGATAGGAATCAAAAGAGGAAAAATGCAAGAATCTCATGTTCAGCGCATGAGATTTGACAGATCTGAATTACATAAAGCCAACTATTTTGACTTCCTAAAGTTTTGTTCTTGGCACCACGTAAATGATTACCAACCGAAAGGCAGTACAAAATCAAATCCTACTTCCATTGTTGATACGAAACAAAAGTATGACTGTATGACTTTCTTACCTCTGGAAATTGGCCATGAAAAATGTCTGTATAATTTTCACCAACACAGGCATACAATATCTTCTTGGAAATAAGTGACTTCAGTTATTTTGAAGCAGGAAATCAAAATGGTTTTCAGCTGCTGAATACTGCAGGCTGCTCTCAGTACAAGGTATGTGACAAATAGAAGCAGATCTCATTGGAAATTCAACCAATGAGTTGAAATTTATCAACAAAATAAATATGTTTCTATGTACAGTACCAATTGTCTAATGGGATAAGATTTATCTCCTCTAATTTCAGATTTAAAAACTAAATTTCTAAATTTGAGTGTTTGGATACATGCAATAATGGAGAAAAACAGGCTTCACTTGAAAGAAAATTTGTTTGACCCATTTAGGTATCTATTTCATTATGAGATTAATTGCTCCCTGGAAATACCTCTTCCTTGACTGTAAAGGGAAGCTGGGAGTTCAAGCTTGGACACTGAAGTTTCTCTTAAATTATGGTCTAAAGCTATCCATGCTGACTGCAAGATACAAACGACTGTTCAAACAACTGACACGATGTGAATGGAAAAGCACCACGTCGAAACAGCCTACAGTGCATGGCTATCACAGAAAGTAAACATTGACCTCGAGAAATGTAACTCAAAAATCTTTCTGAAAAAGAAAAATGTATTAAAATGTTTGAGAATAATTTAAATTATAAATGGCTAAAACATTCTGGGTGCCTGTTCTACAAACACCTCACTTCAGTAGCATCCAAATCCTAAAAGCAGTATCAAAATGTTATAAAAATATATTTCCCCCTAAGAAATCTGCCAATTTTTGAAGCCTTTAGTCTGAGTATGATCTGCAAGCCACATTGCTTCATTACCACATTGACATAGTCCTCTGGATGCAGTGTCAATGGGCCTATTTAGAGAACACACCACTCCTCAGTATCTCAGTGTGGCCAAGTCTAGCTTTCCTCAGTCATTGTTTTTTTTCATTTAATTAAAAAACGTTAGTCTAAGGCTGTAACTTGCAGGTCAGCCTCTATCTTCTCCATGAGAAACCATGAGCAGGCTGAAGGCTGCAATGGAAACTAGGCCTAGATAGGGTTTTAGATCTCCAGATGATGATTTATTAGCAGTAGTAAATATTCAACCAAGTGTCAGTAAAGATCTCAAGATTTCCATTCATCATCATCCCATGCATCAATATTGCTAATTTTTGGACCAAAACAAATTAAAATATACTGAATAATTTACAAATAAGTACTGAAAGTTACAGTCTATTCTGGAGATCTCTGCCCCTCAGCACCTCCAAATGCTACATGCTATAAAAGCCAAGAGATTTTTTTTACTTTTTTTTCTGTAGTTCAGATCCACTTAGTCTTTTTTTTCTTAGAAGTTTAATACAGTCTTATAAGCTTTATTTTCTTTTCTTGAATAGTTCATTCTAATGTTTTCCACTTAAGCTACTGGTCAAGAATGCACCAGAATCAAGAATATTTTTGATTCCCCTGAAGTCATAAGTGTTGTCCAATCTGAAAATCCTGGCCGTGCCTCACAGTAGGCTCCAGAATGGAACACTTAAATCAGCAAAACTGATTAAGTTGGAGGCATTAGTCTACTGAAATAATTCAGAAAAGCTATTCTACCTGACACTGAGGTAACTCTGTTACCCAAATATTGCCTCAAGGGACCTAATCCTTTTCATGGGCAGCCAAAAATGTCACTTACAGTGCTTTCAAATAATGGATTACTGGAAACTTTACATTTATTATGATTTGTAGACTTTAAAATCCATGGGTTATAAAATTACCACATCAATGCTTCTGACTCAGAACAAAAATGCGTGCAAGATGTAAATATAAACCTGTATGCATACAGGGTCTGGGGATAATACGTCTACCTTCTTCAAGCTCTCACACACAGTCTCCAACATTAATATTTACAGCATTAAGTATACATGTTAATTAAAGTACTTATAGAAAAAGAGCTTTATAATACGAGATGAAAGACAACAGGATTGGGATTACACCAGGAATATGCAGACTATTAGAGTGACTTTTACGATTTTTTTTTTACTCAGTTCCTTATTCCAGTTGCTGTGAATAACAGAGTAAGTGATGACTATTAATATTTTAAAGGGAATAAGCAGTAAAGCAGATTCTGGCTGAATAGTACAAATCTCTCACTGTAATGCTTCATGTGTCCAACCAGACTAGATGTGTGCTCTGCATATGAACCCTACTTAAAACCTTCCCTTTTTGTCTTGTTGTCAGTGTTGTTGTTATTAAATAATAATAGTTCCCTGAAGTACCCAATGGAACAATGGTGGCCATGTTGTTAAACACACACTGAAAGGCACGCATTGCACTCCTTTCCAAAGAATTAGCTTGCAGAAGGTAAGTGGGACTATAGGGAAAGGAAGGAAGAGACAAAGTGATTTGCTCAAAGTCAGTGGCAAGTCAATATCACTGATTTGTAAGGTCAAAGGTTTGGGTGCTTTGTCAATCCCAAATCCATCCTAAAGTGAGACCACAGTTTACTGTCTTCTGCAGGATGAAGAATGGTATCTAGGCTGGACAAGAACTGCGATTTGGGCAGAGGAAATCTCTCCCAGAACCAAATACACAGATCTTGTCTGTCTCCCACTTCTCAATGTCCCTCCCATTGTTGAAAGATTTTGTCTAATCTGCTCTTAGATTCTCATTCCAGTGCTTCAATGGCCTTAGATTTAGAATGTTTATGATGTTGAATACCTATTACTTTTCCATAAATCTGGAGAACTTGTACTTTTTTAAAGTTTCATGTTTCAAGCTTTTTTCTTAACTTCAGTTCTTTTCTAAGAGCTAATATTGCCTCATAATTCTTATTACTCTGGCTGGACTATCTGCAATTGTTCTTTCTCAGTTGTGTCCAAACCTGGACAAAATGACTCTGCATCACAGGACAGAGTATATTTATGTATCTTCCCAAAAATGTTCCTGCCCATGAATCCGACTATATCCTTTGGAGTTTTTTGGCAATATCATGCCATTTTTCTCCTTCTGCTCAGTTTGTAATGCCTTGTGGCCATAGAAACCTTTTTCTTTAAAATATTACATAACCAGCCATTCCCTAGCCTGTACTTAAACTGCTATTTCTCCCCGATATTTTTTTTTTCGTTTAAAGTCACCACATTTTCTTCCCAATAGTTTCTCCAACATATCAGACCCTTTCCATTACTGCTGCAGGTTCAACCATGAACAGGTTATTGTCACTGGATATTGAATAAGCATTGTTCCTGTTGTCTCATCCAAATCAATACCAAGAATATTAAATAGCACTAGATATAGAACAGACCCCGCAGAACCCTTCCAACATATTCATCTAAACCAACACCGAAGCACTGATAACTACAATGACTTTCCAATCAAGGTTATGCATAGCCTGCTAACACAGCTGATAACCAGTAAATATACAAACACAGGATAAAAGCCTAGAATGGACCTCATGTGATTCAGAATGTTCTGCAAATTTATAATTGTACGTGGCTTGACAGCACTGTTATATGTAAGTTAAGAGAACACGAACAGAGAAAGAATCTTTCTTATTCAAAACACTAGTCACTCTTAGAGCCTAAAAAATGATTTTCCAAGACTCCCTTATTAGCAACATCATGCATTATACAACAGCACTGCTTGTTCAAACTGTTTTTCTGATAAGAAACACTGCATTTTAAAAAGCAACCTCTATTTTAATATTTAATACCTCAGCATATCTAGATCTCCAAAAGTAGCAAGCTATTTAGGCAAGTAGTGCACTTCATGTAATGTTAAAAGCATTTCTGGCATTTTATGCTATCTGCTTTTTAATGACTGTATTTTCCTAACATTAAAAATGAATTAATATCTCTTTCCTTAAGTAGTCTGCTGAATGCTGAAAGAGTAAATCTGACAGAGTTACTCATACCTTGCATATACTGTAAAGACCTGCACATCAGTTTGTTTTTCATACTTTTGAAAGGAAATGGATTTGCTTCAAAACTCAGTATCTCCAAAGCTCATTACAGTTATGCCTGGGCACCAAGGAGAAAAAATACACTTGCTACCTTCAATTTTCTTTAAACTAGACTGTCGAAAGTCACCATTGGTCTTACCGGCATTCAAATCAAGTGATGGGGAAGCTGTATCAATCTATCAAACTTGCACATGGTCCAAAATTTTCAGAAAAGAAACACTCAGAGCTATGTGATGAAGTCTTAGGAAGTCTTTCAACAATGCTAAAACAAAGACAAACCCTTTATTTTATCCTCATCTCTAATTTAAGTTACTTCAGTGTCCATGTTTCCATCATAGTAGAAAGTATGTACTTATGTATGCAGACTTAGACAACTTATCTTTTTTCTGAGGCAAATGGGCTGCAAATGTCTTATTAATTACAAAAGAGAAGCAAAAATGACCATTTACAGCACACCTAAAGTAAAACAGGTATTCTGGGATTATAATCAAATATTGTGCACTGTATTTCTGTGGTTTTCCATTTTTCGCGCATTTTTTTCTCCTCATACTCACTTCAGGCTATGTACTACATTTGAAAAGCAGCCCTTCATTCCAAACTGTGAATGCCCTTATATTTTAGCAGCCTTTTTCTCTTTACACCCTCTGATAAGAAGTGAAAGAGACAGAAACCCACATATCTCAAAGGTCCAATTTTGCAACTTCTCCAACCATCCATAACAATTAGAAAGGTTAAGTCAGATAACTTGTTCTAAGAAATAGTTCTTAAGTCCAAAAGATGTAACAAAGTAATGAGAGGAAAAAATCGAATGATTCTATCAATCAGAACCAAACCCATAGTAAGAAAGAATTTCCCTGACACTTTTTGCCTGACTTCTTAAAATCTCTTAGAGATAATGGCGGAGCTTTGACATAAAAAATGTTAGAAAGATCCATATGACCTAATCCCATTATAAACTATGCACATCCATTCATCCAGCATGTAGGCACCATAGCTGTAGAACTGCAATGAACTGCAGCCGATGTTAGAAAACCACATACTGGTATTTTTTTCATTAACTTTACACTCTGTACTTCAAATTTTGACAGTGTTTAATGAAAAACAAATGCTTCACTGAGAGCACTATATTAAGCTATTCCCTAAACTAAAACCAAAACAGACTAGATGCAGTGGCAACAAAAAACATGTAAATAATTTCAAAACCCAGCCTCAGAGACTTTAATCAATACCAAAGAATTAAAGCACAGATCTGCTTGCCTCTTCCTCCTCCGAGACCACATAAATATACGTCTTCACTCCAGAAAAGAAATAAGATAGAATCTTCCCTGGCCTTGGTATGCAGCACGCTAATAGCTATGTAGCAGTTGAGGTGTAAGCCAAAAGCCTGATTGTCTTAATATTCTGCAATCAATATAATTCAGGTTTCTCCAACATGCTTATTACCTTAGATCCAGAGATTCCAACTCTGTTGTTCTTCTCCCTTTTTACAATATACGCTCAAAAGTAAAATTAATGTTTATTTTTGTACAGCTACAAAAAAAGTTCCACTTTCCTCCATATCTACAGTTACAGCTAATGGTGTAAACCCAAAAATGTAAGGGACAAACCGGGTATTATGATGCATGAATGGTAAGATCAGTTACAGCACCTATTCTTGGATCTCTAAATGAATGTTCCTTGCAGGCATATTGCAAGCTCCTTGTTGTCCTCCATTACACTGAACAGAGGCTTGATATTAGCGGTTATTATATATTGATTTCCTTTTAGAAGCAATGGTTCCTTCACCCACATGATATGTTAATCTCATGCATGCTGACATTTGTAATGTAATATCTTAAATAAAGTGCAGTAGCCTATTTGTCCTACTCACTCGAATTACCCTCTGAAAGCAATGGCAAGTTATTTCATAGAATTTCACAAGTTTCATCAAAATCATCTACATCAGCTTCTAAGCAAAGCAACTGTTATTTGCAGCTTTCCACTTTTCCACTGCCAAACAGTGTTTCATTATCTTGACCTAATAGTCTACAGAAACTTTCCCGTAAGGGAAAACAACTATTTTTCATACTAGTAGCACCGCTGTAATTAGCCCCTTACTGAGCTGTCCTTAGCCCAGGGCTCAGTCAAGAAATTATACCTGGAAAACAGCATTTGATTAGGATAAACTTATAAATTCATTACGCAGGTCTCCTAGTTATCATTTAACACGGGGAATTCAAACTCCTCTTCATGAGTTATTTAATGAGACACGGGACAGGATATTTGAATGTTAGTAATATATTTCCACCATTATTTGTCATATATATGACTTGGCTCTGTGTTCAGAAACAGGTGTCTGAAGAAAGACTAGGAATTAAAGGCCACTGGAGTGTCTGAGTTTCTATATAACTATATCAACATGGTTAATTTAAGCCATGGAGCAGTACCTCAGTGATTCACATAGGAATCAAATGGAAATAACGAAGATTTTCTTCCAAGTATCATCTTTCCATCCCTAAAAAATAAAAATAAAGATAAAAAGGGCGACTTTCTGCCGATGACAGATGTACTACCAACTCCTTCAAGAAGATTTAGATTAGCATTAATAACCAGAAAATCTCAAGTGATTCGGAAAAATGTTAGGGCTTAGTTCTACATCTCAGAAACTGTGAATAATACTGTGAAGCACATCCTGTTGGAGCAATTTCTGAGGCATCATACACGGGTCTGTGTTGATTCATCTCTCACAAAAGGTCAGGACTGTTTCACTATCATCTTGGATAGCCCATCTGGGTTATTCAAGATGTAGGCATGGAGAGAAAAGGATTTGTTTTCCTCCTTACCAAGTCTGGCTCCCCTTCCATTCTGCAGCAGATATCTCTGTCTTTATGCACTCCTTCCTTATTTCTATCCCATAGTCCTGATCTGGAGACGAGCACAAGGAAGACAGCCCTCTCCAGGGGTGCAGAAGTGGCGGCTGCCTTGTCGATCAGGTATTTGGCACAGCTGTGCCTGACAGCAGGGGATTCCCTGCTGGCACAACCAGGAGTACCAGGGCAGTCCTGAGGACCTATACTGCTTGGCTTCTCCTCTCCGGTGATGTTCCCACTACCCCTGTTCTCCTCTAAGAATGGCACTTGCTGGTCTGAACCCTTGGATAAACTGGAAGGGAGTGTTTTTACGTCAGTGGGTGGTGTTCACGCCTTAAGTTTGGTTTCAAGTTGCTGCGTGGCAGCAGACCCTGTGTGAGAGAGGAGAGCATCTCAGGCTGGTTTGGCTGCTCTGTTTTGAACATTTGTGTTGTTCCTACCACTCAGTGATTACAGAGCAAGCAGATGGAAAGCCCTGTATTGGTGGGCTTATGTAAATTTATGCAAATCAAAACTTAAAAATACAGCCTGAGGGTTAGGAAGGTCTTGCTGCCAGGAAAACAAAGCTCCTGCCAGGAGGAAGGAAGCTCTGTAGAAAATCTGGGGCATTTGAAGAAAGAATAAAACAGGTAAAAAAAATTATCAGAAAAAGAACAGTGAGGTAGGGGAGTTATGGCCCATTTTTCTTCCTGCAATGGCAGGTACGGAAAAAATGAGGAGTGGCACAGAGCAGCCACTGTGCATGTTTCATGAAGTAATAGTTGGAGGTAAAGAGAGCTGAACAGGCAGGTCTGCCAGCCCCACTGCCAAAGGACAGCTCTGGACAGGTCTAGTTTTCTACCACCTGTGTAGCCTGAACCTTCCAGCAGATTTGATAAAGTAGTTTCTGTTTGGTCTTGGATGGTAAACAGATGCTGGAATGAGTGGCTTTATTTTTGTGTAATCCTGGCTGAGCTTTCATCCAGCCTGGAAACAGAGAGTTATTTGGATACTCTCCGTCTTCCCAAAAGGAGCAGAAAATTTCAGGGACAACAGCAATGAAGACAAGGGAGTGACAGAACTCCCTGGCCAAGTCTCTCTTCCCCTTAATGCTCTTCACTTGATTCCTTGCGCTCCAAGAAACCCCAGTGAAAATGCATTTACACTGCTTCTCTGCCTGCCAGTACTAATGGATCACCTTCCTCATGGTCTTCACTGGGTCTCATGAAATCATACAATCCTTCCACAGTGCCTTTCGTCTATTCCTACTTTGAGCCAGCGGAACATTAACGTGGCAGCCACGTCCTGTCCTCCTGCTTGTGACGGCTCTGCTCTAACCCCAGCTTTTACATATGTAGATGATTCATTTCCCACTTACGTGATATATTATTGTTATTCAGGAAACAACCAAGGACACCGACTCTGAAAGCAACTATAATTCTACCGTGCAAGCGCCATAACTTTATATCGTGAAGCCACCTTTAAAAATATGATTGGGGTATTATGTTTCTGTGTTATTTTCTTACTGGAACACAATAAATTCTTGTCAAGCCTGCTGAAATTGGAGGATTTTATTCAGCTAAAGCTTAAATCAGTCTGACTTATGCAAAATTTAGGAGAGATAAGAAAGGTGCCCTTTGCCATATCTCACTGGTACCTTGTACACCTTGAGATCAATGTGCCTTTCAATACGCACTGCGATGGGCTTTATTAATTCCCATAGGTACAGCAGTCAGTGGGAGTGAGAGCAGGCACAGTATTTTTCCATGTACCTTCAGCCTGGAAAATGAAATTAAGAGATTTGTCCATTATCTTTTTAAGATGCCCAGTTGGGGCTACTTTTGGTTCTAAGCATTTTTATGCTCACAGGCAATTGTCTTCCCTTTGCCATTAGTTTTTACTTTGGCTTGATCAGGTGGCCTGTCATTTGGTACCTTCCTGTCACTTTCTTGGCCTCAGAAGTTTTTATGGGCTTTTATGTGAGGAAAGGTCTCATCATGGCTTCAAAATGTGAAATACGCATCAGCTAACTATTGGGGGAGGGAGGTCCAGACAAAATGGATAGCAGTAATTGCATGGAGAAGCTTTATGCCTCCCAATCATGACTGAATGACCCTGTGATGTGTAGTGTGCACGGTTTGCACCTGAAATTTGAATTAACTGGGTAAGGAACAATCTGTCATTGATGTATCTGATGAAATGGTGTCATGCAAGAAGCTGGATTGCAAGTAAAAAATAAGGTTCATTTTTACCATGAATATTTCTTTTTTTTTTTTTTCCACCTGGAAAAACTGCTTACCGCCTTTCTTAAAAAAAAAAAAAAAAAAAAAAAGAAAAAATTTGAGGCTCGTTATTCTCTGTCTGCTCTCTGTATGCTTTACAATTTCTGAAGGATTTTTCCAAGGATGATGAGGGACAAGATCCTTGTTAAAGAACACTTTGAATCTCATCCAACAAAGATGACAATAAATCTTCAAACCATTTCTGACCATATGTCACAACTCCTGAAGGCAAATGAAGGCTTTTACAGCTTTTAAATAATCTTTGGCAGTGACAGCTGTTAAGACACTTATCCTCCTCCCCACTCCTTTTCTCACAAATGGGAGGGAAAGGTTGTGCTTTCATTCACCCTGCTTTCATTGTCACCCATCATGACCTGGGTTACTGTAAACTAAACATTAAAAACAACATGAAAGGTTTACTTAATGTGTGCAAATTAAGAAACCTGTTATCCACACAGCTCACCCCGTTTTCACAACACAGAAACTGCCTTACATTCCTAAACTATACTACTGTTCAAGGGCAAACTGTATTTACTTTGGGGTTTCTAGTGCTAAATCGGTTCCAGACACAAAGAAATAATTCTGTCAACTCTGTATGGAAAATTTGCAAGGGCTGAATTCTGTAAATTACTACATTTGCAACACTTAATAGTATGATTTTTGCATGTTTTCTCCTGTTGAAAGGCTCAGATTAGTACATCAGAGTGTAAAACAGGATCTGAATTTTAAGAAAACAGTAGAGCTTGCAACTTCAATAGAGCATTTTCCTCCTTACAGCCTATCTTGTGAGTTATGCAGATCAGTCTAACAAATCTGGGAGAGGGCTGCACTGAAAGAGAATGCATTTATCCATAGGCACATTTTTTTATATCATAGGTTTCAAGATATAAGCAAAAGGTACGCACTACATTTTAAAATATTTGTTGTGGAAAACATTATATACAAGTGCCCGCATATCCTGTGTTCAACCATGTAACTTAAGTTTTTATATTTCTTCCAGAACGCCTAGTCTACAAATCAGCTCACAAATTTCATATACACACACATATTTTTCCTCAGCGTGGTTAACATACATGTGACAGTCAGGAATAAGGAATCTAATGACAATATTTCAAATATCTTTTACCACATTTATGCATCTCAAAAATTAACTTTATAAAAAAACAGCATTTACTAAATTTTAAAAATCTTGTTTGACATCCAGGCTTATTTTTTATTGTAATTTAACAACTATCAACAATTTACTGTGATGAATGGGTGCACAAGTCAATCGGTGTATTTAGGAGCCAAAGTTCCACAGGTATGAAATGCTGGAGTTTCAGATCCTCAGCTGTGCAAAGCCCAATATTTAAAATACTCTTTGGCGCATCACATACTTTGACAAGTCTAGCCCCTGATTTTTGAAAGTTCTACTTTCATTAATTTGATGCCAAGCTGGTTCAGAGCACGGGCGGTGTGAGCTTGTTCCCAGCTGAGCACTTCCCTTGATGGGGAAAAAAGAGTATCTAGGAACAAGGCATCTGTTGACTACTTGA
Source organism: Pterocles orientalis (assembly GCA_011057875.1). Lineage (NCBI taxonomy): Eukaryota > Metazoa > Chordata > Aves > Pterocliformes > Pteroclidae > Pterocles > Pterocles orientalis. The sequence continues at coordinate 1,308,361 of WKFP01014709.1, read as the reverse complement.
TTATGCCAAGTTAACAAAAAACAAAAGCAGAAGAGGGATGGGATCTGGAATCTATTTAGGGATTTATGAAGCACTGGGATGAACAACTTGGAATCTCCTCAGTGACACAGCAATGATTTTACACATCACATTTGAGGCAAGCAGTTGCTTGCTGCCTTTTTTTTTTTTCCCCCCCCAAGAAACAGACGCAAAGAAGCAGCTGAAGAATGCAGTGGTCGTTCTTTCTTTAGAGTTTCTCCTTTAAAGGAAAGATCCGGGTTCAATATTCTCCTCAGCCAGGAGAATACACCTAAACCTTTTACCTTTCAAGAGCACACCCTCACCCCTTCTGTAATTTAGCGTGAAGATTTCTGTTCCTGTCGTAACACATTGTCTATGGTGACTAAACAAATAGGAATATGTAGCTTTCTGAGGTCTATCTCAGTACTGCTAAGTTAAAATAATGGTTTGGTCCCAAAAAATATTATAAATATATCCACTAACAAATTTCTAAATCTATTTTATACATCTATGAAGATATCTTCCTGCACATTATACTTACAACTTGTCTGGCAAAACAAGTGTCTTCACATTCAGGACACAGTGAAACACATGACATATGTCAAGTATTCACTTGACAAACAAGCAGAAACCAGTATGCATATGTCTATGTACTCTCTAATAACGAACAACAGAAATGACATGCATACATGCTCTCAAATCCAGCCAAGTTTCTCAGAGCTGTATTTTATACTTCCCATTAATTATATAGGAGAAATGGGAAGATCTGGAACTGAATCAGTCTTTAAGGAGAGAGGCAAATAAATAATTGAATACTGCATTGCTTCAGATAGCTTCCCTGTTCTTTTGCCCTAAGATATCCCTTTCAAGCTTCAGGGAATTAGTAAATTAGACCACTGATCCATCTATTAAACCTGCTTTCGGGGATCACAAAAAAAGGGGGGGAAAAAAAAATCAATGTGGAATCATTTCATCTTGTAACTTATCCCTCTTTACTATTCCTTAACATCTTCTCAACTGAAAAAAAAAACAAAACCAAACCAAAACCAAAACCAAACCAATCAAACAAAAAACAAAAAAAAACCCCACCAAACCAAACCAAAACAGTGAAAAGTCTGTTTAAAACCTGGATTTAGAAGTGGATTTATTTATTTATTTAGTGGATTACATTAAAATACAAAAAGTCTACTTTCAAACATTTACAGAAAACACCTTATATCGATAGGTAATTTGTTTTAAAAAACATAAGTCTTTTAGATAATGCTCATTTTTGATCTAAGATATGCTAAATTTGATAAGTTTTGATAAATCATAAAAGTTCTAGGAAGAAACAATGTGAAAAATGATGAGGCTATATTCTTGAATTTAGGAGAAATGATAGTTCAATCTAAATCTAGTCAAAACCCATGAACCCTGTTATCTCTAACCTGAACTCGCACTCAGGGTGTGACCTGAGAACATGCATACCCTGCTGGCTGTGCAGCCACTGTTTGTCATTAAAAACAGAGGCTGATGAGGTGGCACTGATTCCCCCACTTTCATCCAGTCCTTCAGAGGTTCAAGCCCCCTCTCATAGGCTGGGAGTTTAAAGTTCAAATTCCTTCTCTTTTGAGGGGAGGCAGGTCAAGGAACAGCAGATGGGACTGTCTTGTAGGTTTTGGCACTAATTTATTTCTGATGAACACGCTAATTTAATAAAAGAGACTCCCTAGATGAGAAAGTACGATCCCAAGACTGTCCCTCACCTCGTCTTTACAATTGTTACAGCCAACAATTGTGTCCTTGAGTATTTTCTTCAAACTGAAAATTCATGCCCATGGCTTCAAACGTACTTTGTAGCATACAGTCCTGTAAAAATGTTTAGGCTGCTCTTGCACTGCCTCGTTTTTCTTCTCCCTAGCCAAGAAAACACAGTGTACCCAAGAAATCACTCTGAAGAAGCTGCTATGATCTCTTCCCTCATGATAAAAACCACCAAGAATCCCCCTTAAATGCCACAATGCAATATGGAGGAAGATTTAAACATCATTAAGCTTTCAGCCTGGTTGGTTCCAGATTTAGCTGGTTTCTTTCTGCTGATGTCATTTAATTATAAATGCTGAAGCTTTTAGCAGCACACAATCAGATATGTTTGGTTATGAATGATTAAGTGTGCATAAAGTTTTTACCAGCACATTAATCATTTGGTATAGCAAGAAGCATGACACCGGTAAAAAATTCACCGCTTTGCTGCCCATGGGAAGTGTAAAGTCTTAGCAGGCAGACAGAGATTGCTTACCTTTATGACAGGCCAAGTGCTGAGTAAGATGTGTTGAATTTGCATTCCCCTAAACAGTACTTTCGTTTGGTTAATGAGAGTAATTGTCCTTTGACAGTATGAATGGCAGCAGCAGGAACAAGAGCAGTGGCAAAATCAGATTAGGAATTTTAATTATGCTTTATTGGATGCCTGCTCTTGAACCTAAACCAAACACCAAAGAACAAACTAGTTCAGGGGAACATAGGAATCTCAATACATCTGTCTATTTACCTGCCTAGCTCTGCACAAATCGCCCACTTGCTCTCTTGTGTGATCCAGGAGATCACACAAGTGGTTTTATACAGCAGAAGGGCAGCACACAGAGACTCCAAAGTGTGGCCCCTCTGTGGTTAGTTTTGAAAACACACTTAATAAAGGGCAGTCTTGCTATTTTCAAGTACGTACAACTATAAGCACCTTTGGGACCTGGGATGTTCATGTGCACTTTCTGTTACTTTCACACTAAAGAGTCTTCCTAAACGTCACCCATCCCTGAGTGGGAAAGTCCTTTTCCTGGCTCCTGTGATGCTAACTTTCAGACTGGGACAAGTTATGTCTATGCATCAAGCCTGAAAATAACATCAAGTTATAACATCAAATAGCATCAAGTAAAGCTAGGCAAATGTGGAAGTGTCTCTAGCAGGTCAGGGTTTGTACTCAAGCCTTCTTTCTCCACTAAATGGGTAAGAAGCATTCTGATGTAGCTCAGCATTTCCTTTAACTCAGAGTAGAATAAAAAGCCCTTTAAAGCAAATGTAAAATAAAAAGCAGTTACAAATGTTTATAGTAATCTATACTTAAACTAAATGTGTGCACATCAAATCTAAAAGATTTCTCTATATATCCAGCTTGCACAGACACCCTCAGGAATCCTGCTGTCCTGTATTCCTGTTGCATGTCCTTAAAAAGCATCTGTTCCTACTGAAACATACTGGGTTTTACAGACTGTTTCTCTGGGTGGTCTCTGACAGTTATACACACATTTACTTCCTCTCAATTCCAAAAATTCATCTGCCTTTGGGAAACAAATTCCCAACTATAGAAATTCAGATTAGGATTTTGCAAGGTGTAAGCATCAAATGCAGTGGGAAGCATATTTCAGCACTCTGAAAACTTTAAAATCAAGAGTGTGTGTATAAGAAGCCACGTAGATTTTAAGTCTGTTGCTTTGCATCTGTGTTCGTAACTCAGATAATACAGATACAGCAACTACATCTCAAGAGATATTTCTTTTTCGTGTGGGAAGTCTAAATGGGGGAGTGAAAAAATGACCAGCCATGACCTGCACCATCTCTTTTTTTCATAGGCTTACTATTAGTTCATCATGTTTGAGTTTCTTCATAAAACAGCAGATGATGTCTGCACAGTAGAGCTCCAGAAAAATACTAACAGAAAACTCAAGTAAATAACAACAATAATCTTATGTATCTTTACACAAACTGACTGGAGACTTACAAGAAATCATTCATATACTATATTAAAAGAACATTAATACTACTCCTGATTATTAATCTTCAGTGGATTTGCACCGGTATTTGAGGAAACATTATTACTTTGCTTATTTGGATAAGGACACTTTTTCTGCAAGAAAATATGCTGAAGCATAAGCAATTTCAGTACATATAACTTTAATTTTCTACCCAAATAATCATCTGATGAATAATATAATCTAAGAAAGTTTACAATAACACTAAATAAATATGGTATCTGTAATGACGTTGCAATTTGAGGCTACCCAGCAGAAATCATTCACTTTTTTCTAATATTAGCATAAGAATAAAACCCAACTGAGATTTCTTTCAGCCTCTCCCTGCATGACCAGCTATACCTCCTTTAATGTGAACTTTCAGCAATGGCATGATGAAAATTCTAAAAGGTCAATACTAATTAACTGCATTAATATATTTTACATGGAAACAGCTGTTTGAGGACACATTATTTTTTTTCACATATTGATCAGCGAAAGTTCCTTCAGCAAGAATTCTGTGAGAAACAAAGGCAGTGAGAGCACAGAGCTTTATGAACACTGCAGTACATTTTGTCTGCATGTGTATATGTTTGTGTGCGTGTGTGTATGCACATACACATAAATACGTTACCATAAGCTTTCTCTGATCATTAGCTTAACAGTGTCAACATTTGCAAAGAAAACAGAACATATGCCCATACATACAACGCCAGCATTGAAGGAAATCAAACATCTGCCCAGATGCTGTGAAGTTATCTCCTGTGCTGGGTGAACTTCAACTTGCAAACTTCATCAAAACATTTTGTATAGGTTCAGCTAAAAAAAAAATCTGTTACTACAAATGATCCATCATGTCATCAACTTCCCTCTTAAAAAGATGGGGCTTTCCACCTCAAAATGGTCTGGCTATCTCTGAATAACAAAGAAAATCAGTTCCTGGGCTTGTATCTATGCTTGCGTTGTGGTTTATCTTTACATTAGCAAGTAGTGCATTGCAACCAGGACCTTCAAAAACTTCAAAATATATTCTCCTGCATGTAAGGAGCACCTAACTTCCATCTGCAAATAAACTTATTTACAGTAGCTTTTAGCCTTTTAGCATGAGTTCTCTCTCCTTAGTTTTTCCTCCCTTTGCTCTCCTGAGGGTAACTACAGTTACAACTCTAGACACAAGGTAGCTCAAGGGTCAGAACAAGCTTTAGCATGCTGGGCATCTGGAGGCTGCTTTTATTTCTTTAGCATTTGCAAGTAACTAAGCCAGTTTAAGGAGTGGTTTTGGAGATGTAAAACAACATCCAAACAGTCAATATTAATTCTTGCTGTACCATGAGGATATACAATAAGGAAGAATGGATCTTCCTTCTGCAGCCCAATGCCTATTTCAGATTACTGAAGGAAGGGTCATCTAAAAAACTGCTTGCAAAAGGGAGGGAATGAACTGTTACTTCAATCAAAGTAACAAATATTTTTGCTAAAATATTGTTTTTTCTCCCCAGATGTGATTTTTGTTATACATCTTCAGTTCGCTTCTGGAAATAAATGCAAACAAAACCAAGAAGTAACACTTCTATAGTTTCTTCAGAGGCCATATGAGCTTTCTCTTTACATGATCACAATGAGGAGTTTCATATTTTTCAGACATCTAGTTGGCAAATGACAATCAACTTATTTAGTTCATATATAATATTTACCATTGTATAAAGCCTCCATTCCATAAAAACTGAAGGAACTATTGAAATTATATAAAGAGGATAGACATGACATAAAAAAGGGCTGAAAATCTTTTTTTTTTTTTTTGAATGGAGTATGTGCCTCTGCATTCTTTAAACAGAGAGAACATGAATGACTATCTAGAAAGCTTCTCTTTCTTGGATAAAAGTATAAATAATGCTAATGGCAAATCTTAAGGCAAAAGGAAAGTAAGAGTCACATTCTTCTTCGGAACTAGTACCTTTGTCCTAATAATAGCTATTGAATGTAACAGCTAAATGTCAAAGAACAGAGGAAGAAGCGAAAGAAGATCTAACATTAAAATCTGAAGACAAAAAGGACATTTTCATCATTCATTTCAGCAAAGTTCCTTTACTGTTTTCTTAAATTCTGGCTTTGCTATAAGAGAGTATTTTTATTTATATATCGCTATAGTGGTCAATATAGCAGAAAAAGGAGCATTAACAGAAAATGGAGCAAAAATCAACTGTTCAGTGTCATGGAAATGTTCCATAATTCTTTTCCATTCTCAATACAGAATAATAGAAGAAAAGCATGGAAGACAGAATACATGCCAGCCTAAAATACTGCTGAGTGATTCAGTTCCAGAGATGCTCACAGGCTACTGACTAAAAAACGTATACTTGACTTCAGAGTTTAAATATCCAAGACTAGCTCATTTTTGTGAGCTGACAGCGTTGTGAATGATTTTCCTCTTGTATATTCTGACCAGTTCTCTCATTTGACATCTCTTCATCTGAAGATTCAGTGATTTTTTTTTCCCCCAACTGAAACTGTAACCTTTAGTTATCTGTAGTCATCATGTTAGGTCACTTATATGCAGTGTATATATGCACAGTTCTTCTTAGATCTCTTTATACCCATCCTTCAGCACAGGAAACCAGTTTGGTCATTTATTTCTGTGTCTGACTAAAAAACACTATAAAGCCTCCACTTTCATGGGAGGACTCAAACATTAGGAAGCAAGAGTGTCCTCCACTAAATCGTAATGGTAAAGCAGATGGGGAGATCTTTAAGGACCTGTAATATTCAGAAGTGTTGAATTCAACTACAATTTTAAAAATAAAACTAGAAAACACAGTGTTTCCTGACAGAGCAGTGTTCAACATCATACACTTCCCCCACATTATGAAGCCAAGACTATAAAAAACTAAACAAAGCTACAATTCTGTTGTTTGCGTTTTCAAGTAGACATCTACAGGAAACCAAATTGAGATTTTTAAATGAACCATTAAAGTATGGTATCAACTGCAAAAACACCTTTTTTATGTAATTAAATTAGTGTTGTTTAAGGCTGAGTTGGTTCTTACTCTTACTCATATTTTGTCAGAGGATATTTTCTCAAAATTATCTGTTAAACAATCTTTCCTGCTGGTTTTCAGAACCTGTCATAGGACACAGATTTTCTAGGAATATTACTAGAGAATGATTAATTTGGTTTGGTTCCCATTCTATCTGAACTGCATTAAAAACACTTGCTTTTAAGTGTGGCATGCAACAGACACACTAATCATGATCTTTGGCCTGACTGTAAAACCCCAAATCCTGAAAATGTGCTGAATATGGTCAGATAAAAGACTGAGATGTAAACAAAGAAAAATCCCTCTAAGATAAAAAGAACTCCAGACTTCATGCCACCTAGTGTGATAAAGGCAATGAAATGTAATGTTTGGCTGTTTTTTCTCCCTAGTGCATTCAACAGGGTTCTAGTCTTGTTACCAATAATAAATATCATTTCATAATATCTAGTAGTGCTCTGTGAATTGCTTCAGAATCTGCCCTTATGTCCCAATACAAAGGAAGTTTCAGTGACTTGATGTAAACCCTGGGTACACTTAAGTCACTGTCAATTTTCTGTTGGCCAGGACTTTTTTTCACTTAAATGACAATTTTGATAAATGAAGAAAGAAATAAAAATATTTAATGAATGGTTATCAGAGTTTACAGGCCATATAATCTCTAATTTTGACCAAGGACACAGCAAAGCTGTAAATTTAGAAGTCTGTGTAAGCACACCCAGAAAATGGAAAACCAGAAAATACATCCTTAAGCATGCTACAGGCATTTTACCACTTGTTATCTCCCCATGAATTTTTATAAAGAAAAACTGTATTTCTGAGGTATAGTGAATGAGATTTGCTGCTTATTATTACTAGGTCATATGTATGTGCCCTCCAGACACGGCATGTTTACCTGTTCTCTGTATTTGTAAGTCATCCCAATTGAAACCAAGAATACGGCTGTATTTGTCCAGTTGCAATATTCTACTCCTCTGGCAAAATGAGGATGTCTTGAGAGACAGTAGTCATTTATGACACCACTTATATCTTTCATTTCTAGGAGCTATCTAATCATGCCTTCAGAGTAGAGTCTCACGAGTGACAGGTTTGAGAACTTCTCCAGGCTCAGCTGAGGAGAAAACTAGCCTCAGTAAGATGCTAGGAAAATACATTAAAAATGCCTCTCCCAGACAAAGCATGAAATCCAAACGTCTTCTTAGTTCACCTGGAACATGCAGGATAGTCTGAAATGCCTGACATATATAATTAAAAATATTTTTACTGCTGACATCCAGGAGACTGGTAAGTCTGTGTATTCAACAGCTCCCTTTGCCCTTACACTTTTCTTTGGCAGCAAAGCGTCCTTATGACTACACGGAGTCTACTCTTGTTAGTAACTACGCTTATAATACTTTTCCAGGATGGCTGAATAATGGTTGTCTACAGGCATACCTAACATTTTCTGAAATTTCAAGAAAGTGAAAAAAAAAATAACGTGGTGATCCTTTCAAATCTTGTGAGTTACATTTGGCAACACTTCAGGCATCTTAGATCTGTTTTTCAGTGAAAAATATAATGGTAAAAAAATAAAAACAAATTTATGGACACACATTTTTGCATACCACACTGCATGCAATTTTCATACCTTGCAGCTTCATCCTGTCATTCAGAATATTTTTATTGCACTATTAATATTATACAGAACCCTTCTGTGAATTTTTTCCTCACATTACATTCCTCTAATGGTGATAGCTTAGTGTTAGTGTAGTTAGTGTAAAATTAGTCCATAGTGTGCACAAACAAAAGTTCTGAGACTTCATCAGTATGTAAAGACCATCTGTAAACAGTATCCAGTTCTGTATTTTATACCTTTTGCATTTGCTGTGAAGCTTTTTGTACATAGATTCACAAATGGTTTAAATTTGAAGACCCTGAATGTAGGCTTCGACTGATTATTTTCTCTTTTTTTTTGTCTGTTGCTCTTTCATAAACTTTCATGAAGGGAAAAAGTGGGGAGGCCGTTTGGAGAAGATTAAAGACACGAGAATATTTTGATTTGTGAGAAAACTAAAGTGTTGCTGTTTGATTATACGCTGGCTTTAGCTGCTACTCCTGGGACATGTTTTCAATTACTGTTGTGAAGACAAATAACTTCATGGTAAAAAGGGTATGAACAAATATTGGTGCCCACGAAGCACTCAGTCATAAGTTTGGAGGTTTCAACTATCCCAGCTTTGACTGACACAGGAAAGGCTGAGCATGCCTATTTGGTTGACCCGTGCACAGTGGTTTTGTAGATCTTGCTGGAGGCTGGCATGTATGTATGCAAAACCCTAACAAATTAGTGGAGGAAACTGGTGTACAGAAGGCTAATTGAGGAACAGCTCATAGTACACAAAACTTTTCTCATAACAGAGTTAACGTTTTCTGTCAAATTTGAGCTCATAACGGATACGAATTTGCACACAGTTACAGATGGTTGAAAATGGAATTGAGTGGTAAAGAAATATAACCATACGGTTTGCAGTCCAAGACGTAGCTCACATTTGTATTCACTTCTAGCCATGATGACACAAGATTATTCACAGTGCATTATGAAGAGCCCACCTGCTTCTTAGTCAAGGTTTGCACCTGTGTAAGCTCTTCACTGCTAAGGACAAGATTAAGATGGCCCAACAGTTTTAGAATAGTTCATAATGCATTGTCTTCTTTATTCTTAACCTAAAATCCTACTTCTAATAGAAAATTTAATATTACAAACACAAAGGAATAGAAAACAAATTTTTAATCTAAAGATGAGGTACATAGAATTACTGTCAAGCAAAACAGATTTTTTAAAAAGAAACATTTTTTTATTACTACAGTCTAGAATAAAACAAAATAAGCAAAAAAGAAGAAAAAAGAAAAGGACAGATCATCTTCAAGAGCTGAGACTGAGAATCTCTGTCTATGTAACTTCAGAGGAAAGATAATGAAATAAATACCCTCTGGCTGATTTGAAAAAAAAAATAAAATCAATATGTCTAATACTATAGAGAGTACACATCTGCTGTGGACCCATATGTTTTATTACACTTCTGTAGTGACTAGCCTACAGGTGCTAGACGACATAAGTGAGCAGTATACATCTCATTACATAAATGAGATGAGAAAAAAACTAAAGCAGCAGTAAACATTACTTCATTTGATTAACACTGTGGCCGGAGGTGTTATGGACAAACACACACATGATGAAGGTTTGAAGCAGCTCTCTACATTTAAGAGTTCTTATAATATTTATGACATTTATTATAAGGAAGAAAAAAATTTAATAATTTACATTCACACAATAACTCAATCTAAGTATTACTTGTCTCTCTTTTGCTTACCAATATATGTTTGAACTTTCTGTATGACTTTAGCTGGCCCATTTTTTGGTAGGAGAAATGAATCACTATGTAAAGGTGCCTGCTTTCCCTGAATAGACAAAAACACAGAGAGCAACTTGACATTCTGGATCAGTCTTCAGTGTCCTTTGGGGTTCCTTTATATTTCTGTTAATGGCTGAAGGAATCAAAATTCCTCCAAAATCATGATGTTGAGGCTAAACATCTCAGTCTCTCAGATGCTGCAGTTAGTAGAAGAACAGAAACAATATTATTGTTCATGTTTAAAACTGAAGTGCCTCGGGGTGAAAAAATCTAAACCAGTTAGAATCTCTAAAGGCCTAAAGTAGGCAACCTGGACGAACCCAACTATATCTACTAACAAGAATCTTCAGTCCTTTTCAAAGCAGTTGTGTCTATTCAATATTTCTGTAGTTTAGCTACCTTACAATTTTCTTATTAGTTTTCCCAAGTATGATGTAACTGTATTCCCTTTCATTATCTTCTTAAGTTCCTACACCATGCATATCACTGTGGGAAACATCATGTTACATAAAAAACAACACAAACAACACACACACACAATACCAAAACAAACCAAACCAAAACAACAAAAAAACCCAGTATAAAACTGTACCTTTGAGGCAGAAAGCCTGATCACAGCTCTGCTCCTGGTAAAGACTAATGCAATGTGTGTCAAATTGACGTCATCTTGGGTGCGATTCAGCTCCAGCTTACAAACCCTATTGCTTGATTCATTTGCCTAAATATAGGTGTGTAGTGTCATTCCAGAGAACCTGGAGTACCTGAGCCAGCCACAGATATGACACAGGTGCAATGTGAGCCCCAAGACTTTCTGGATTAATGTCTGCTTAGTTGAGTGACTGATAACATACTGAGAGGAGACCTGTGCATCAACCGCACGACACAGTCTGGTGTCATCGGTAAACTTGTTGAGGGTGCACTCAGTCCCACTGTCCATGTTGCCAACAAGAATGTTAAACAACACTGGCCCCAATACTAACACCTGCAGAACACCACTGGTCATAGAAGTATTTTAACTTGCCTTTCCATTAGTCATTTTATAAGGTTGGTTTATTGGTTTGAATGGATTAAAGAAAGCAAAAAGATCAGCAACTGAAGAGAAACACTGTTAATTATTGTCATAAAAAGTTCTATGAACAAAATATTTGATGCTATGCTACAGCAGGTACATGTCATTTCATTTGACATGAATCACTGAGGCATACCAAATATTGAAGGAAGCTATTTTCAAAAAAAAATATTGCATTTGCGGTTCTGTAACAGTACTACAAGGCAAGAGGTCTTCTTCGTAAAGTAATATTAATAGCTGAGGTGGCATTTTTGTGTCAAGGCATTTTGATACAATTATGCTTACATAGCTGCTGTGATGTCTGTGAAATCAGACCGTATAGGTTAGAATATTTCCTAGTGTCTTTTGATTTCATGCTTCTATTTTGCCTGATCAGTCAATTGTGATCCCAAAACATGTCGCTTTCCACTTAATGAGTTTTACTTCTTAATTTAGCTAAGCATGTGTGTGTATATATATACACGTAGCGTGTAAGAAATGTGTATGCAATATATATATTTCATATATATGTGTGTATATAGAGAATGTGTAAAAAATACGTATATACTCTTTAAAGTGGGAAAAATTATGTATAAAGATTGAATTCTGATATCATATTGGACTTTTTTTTCTTTCTGACGATTGTGTACTTTCAGAAGGGGATCTGCCAATCTATTGTAACACGAAAGGAAATCTGGGGTTTTCAAGGCATTTTTACTCTTTTCAAGGATTTGCTTGCTGTGCCTCTAGTTACACTATTATTTGATGACTGACAAAAGGAATCTGATAATCAGTATTACATATTTAGTGATCTCAAATATGTAAAAAAATTCTTTACTGAGTATCAGAATTGCCGTAAATCTCTAAACCTTGTATGAGGTCATCAACGAAATCATTTGCCTTACCTAGGTCATTGTACCCAGGCAAAAGTGAAAAAACTTGTTATTACTTTTTAAAGATCTACACTAGAGGGAAAACTATAAAACAAAGTTAATGAATAATTAAGTCCTGATAATATGATGTTACAAATCATCTCAGGTCTTTTCAACTCTCTTAGTTATACACAATGTCAACTATTTTGTGATCTACTTGGATATTCACAGACACGGTTTTCATTAAATAAGTAAACAATACAGAGTTTATAGAACAGACTTTTAACTGTTATAATTAACACATTTAGCTTTTCTCATTTTAAAGTCAGCTGCCTACAGAGTTACTTTTGTCACTAAGTCACTCCTTCCACTAGGGAAATTTTTTGCCTTCTATTGCACATTTTCTGACCGAAAGAAGTTAGGAAAGAATGCAAAACAATCTGCAGAATACTACTTTGAGACCTTTTTTAATACCTTTGTTTTAGAATTACCAAGGCTTCTTAAATATAACATATTATGAGCACAACTGGATATTACACAATTATTCTGATTTAATGTCCATCTTTCTAGAAATACTCTTCAAGAACATGTTTGTCTTTTTCAGCTTACAAGCATCAGCAGAGACTGTTTGAAAAGCTTTTATCATAACCCCTTTTCCACTCCATTATGTGTGGTAGTGTGTTTTTTTCCAAAAAAAATCACTATTATTCAAGCAGATGACCCCTAATTTCGTTATCTTGTAATTTACGTATTAAACAGACTATGTCATTTTCTTTAATTATAGCAAATTTGTTTTTAGTTGATGAGGTGTGTTCATCCAGTTTTGCTATAATTCCATTTTCAGATTAATGGCTTTGGTGTTATAGAAATCTCTGATGCTTTCCTAATTAAAACCTTTTCAGGTAAAATACACTTCATTACACTTAGAGCAAACACATTAATCCATCAGGACCTACCTGATAGTCCAATGTTCCTAGACAACCAACAATTTGTTTATTTTTAAAGTATTAATATGGAGCATTACAACTTAAAGGTTAAAAAAAGAATGTTTAAAAATACAATATGCAGTAACCTAACCGGTACAATATGAGCTGGAACAATTTTTAGAGCTTACTCCTATAGTTGTTTCAACCAAAAAAAACAGATTGTTTGTAGCCGGGCAGTTGATGTACACTAATCATTGATAAGTACACCAGCTGAGCTGGCTGAACTGGCAACAAACAGTTGTGCTTTATTTTAAGCACAGCTACTTTTAATTCTCTTTTGCAGAGAAAGGAGTACTATTGTTGCTGATAAAACATGGCAGCATTATTTACGACAGCGGACCAAGCTTCTCACATCGAGTAGCATGCAGCCTAGGGAGACAGAGAAGAGTCGGGCGGCTACCTGGCCTCAGGGAGCTCAAAGCTTTCTGATCCACATGGCCACCATCCTTCAGGGAAAACGTTTTTTTTTGGTGTTTTTTTTTTGTTGTTTTTTTTTTTTCTGGGGATAGCTGAAGAACCAAATACTTGCACCCTGCTACAGTTAATAATGGGAATCAGCGAGTGAAAGAAAGGAGATTTGGGGTCTGGTTTTCTGTCCTGGAGACCCCTCCATAACGCCCAACTCCCTCTGACATCCCGGCATGACCAGAGGCATCATCAGGGCTCTGGAGGTCCTGCCAGGACAGCACAAACATCAGCGTATGGAGATAGTCTGGTATGCTGGCTGCTGTAGCATGTGTTTGTAAACTTACTTATCCAGTAAACATGACTCAAAGACACAGATATCAGAGAAGCAGTGAAAAAGCTGGAAACCAGATGACAAAAAGCTTTTCACTGAGTGAAGCTTATGAAGCAAGCAGCACTGAATGCAAGCTAAAAGCACGTCATCCAACACGTCACGTATTCAGGAATGTAGCTTTCAATGTCTCTCCAAATTTTTCCTTTAAAACTTATCTAACATTTACTGATATTTATAAATTCGTGGGTTAATTTAATTAATAGTTTGAGCTTGAGAGGCAATT
>WKFP01014709.1:1268448-1284786 GCA_011057875.1 Pterocles orientalis | reverse complement strand
TTTTTTGTTTTTTGGGGGTTTTTTTTTTTGTTGGCTTTTTTTTTTTTTTCTGGGGATAGCTGAAGAACCAAATACTTGCACCCTGCTACAGTTAATAATAGGAATCAGTGAGTGAAAGAAAGGAGATTTGGGGTCTGGTTTCCTGTCCTGGAGACCCCTCCACAACGCCCAACTCCCTCTGACATCCCGGCATGACCAGAGGCATCATCAGGGCTCTGGAGGTCCTGCCAGGACAGCACAAACATCAGCGTATGGAGACAGTCTGGTATGCTGGCTGCTGTAGCATGTGTTTGTAAACTTACTTATCCAGTAAACATGACTCAAAGATACAGATATCAGAGAAGCAGTGAAAAAGCTGGAAACCAGATGACAAAAAGCTTTTCACTGAGTGAAGCTTATGAAGCAAGCAGCACTGAATGCAAGCTAAAAGCACGTCATCCCACACATCACGTATTCAGGAATGTAGCTTTCAATGTCTCTCCAAATTTTTCCTTTAAAACTTATCTAACATTTACTGATATTTATAAATTCGTGGGTTAATTTAATTAATAGTTTGAGCTTGAGAGGCAATTCATGTTTTCTTACTACTGGTAGTCTGCTTTGGTAATTACTGACCTCTCTACTGGCACCAGCTGGTACAGTCTGCCACAGAAGAACATCACATAATCTAACAACTGCTTGGAATAGGCAGGGACGTCCACAGAACAGTTGCAACATAATTTATTCCACAAAAAAAAAGGACACCAGCATGATATGCAAGTAGCAGGCTATTTTCCCTCCCATTAAAATATATATTATTCTCAGAGTCTGAATAATAATAATTTATCATTTTCTTTGTATTTTGGATTTGCTAATAACAAGTTTAAAAGAGAATAATGGAGATAAATATCTTTAATTTTCGACTTCATTTTGCCTTCAGAATGCTCAGGCAACCTGCACCTTTCTTCTTTTTACTACTAAATCCTACCACGTGGCAAATTGAATACAAAACCAAGGGAACCATTTAAACATTTAGAAAGACCACAGGAACTTAGAAAGCAGAAATTTTAAAACAGCGCACACACACACAATTTTTGAACATTAAAATTACATCCAGATTCACTGGCCTAACCCTCAGACACACCAACACGCAATCAACTGCGCTTCCAGATCAGAAAGAAACTGTCAAATCCAACAGGGCACTGAAACCACTACCAGCAATGTATACTTGCATTGGCCAATTAATTTATTGTATTTCAGTTGTACAACTGAAATTTGTCCATCTGGTAGTTCTCCTCTTATGCATATTTTGAGGACTTTCTTTTTCCATCTGTGGTTTTACCGCACCAATTGAATTTGGATCATGATGCTCAGTTCATGATATTAAACACTATGAAAATACAGATAACAATTTACTATATAGTAAATAGTCTTGGAGAACAAGGTCAAATTTCCCAGTGGGTTCTTAGTAGGAAAAAGGTTTCTTGGACTTCTATGAAGAACAATTTCCAGAAAACAATAATTTTGAAGAAGCATTTGCTGAATGAGCAAAGAAATCTCACTACCTTAAAACACTAACTGACTAGCAGTTTCACCTAAAGTATCCAAACTGCAAAGGTGGAAAGGAAAGGCGAAGCTTGCACTTTAATGTATTGGCACTGTGAGATCTTTTGCATCCCAACAGAGACCTTCATCCTCTGAAGCCTTCACAAGGCAGAGGTTGAACATCCCTGTTTGGGAAGACAGCAACAGAGGGTTTAAAATTATGTGAGAACAAGCGGACATTTCATATACACTAACTTCTACGTATTTTTCAGGCAGGTACTTTCCAAACTCGTCTGCATTGCAGTGCTGGAAGGAAGATGCAGAACCAGAGTCTGAATATGAGGGGTTTTATTGGACCTTACTAAAGCTAATAATTTATGATATCAGCCTCTGGTATATGAAATGATTACCTAGCCTTTCCTTCTCTGATGTCAGAGAAAAACTATCTGGATGGATTTTAAATTGTATTACTCAAAATAAAGTAAAATGGAAACATGAAAACAACCTTAGATAAATTGCTTCAATGGCCAGCTAAACTTAACAACATAGGAAACAGTATACAGCTAGTTCTGGTTCTCTGTCACACTGCCTCAGAGCATCTTTCTTGCACATTCTGTCTCCCAGTTTTCAAATGTATACTTTTTATATTTACAGAACAAACAATATTAGAAAGAAAAAAATCCCATAGCTTCTCCTAGAAAAGAGTTGAGGACTGGAACTGGATTTAAAAGATTGTCAGAGTGGCTTGCAAAGAGCTTTCCTGACCTGCACTTACAATTGTATTCACAGAAGCCAGGTTTTTGTGGGTTTTTTAACATTTTATCATAAATAAATATGTAATTTTACATTTAAATTACACCATAATCTGTTGTCCTTTATACATTTATGCTTTCCTTTTAAACACACAAATAAATGGCTACTTTAAAAGCACGACAATTTATCATTTTGGTAATGCTTCAGTATAATTATATTAACTTATCTGAACATCTACATTACCTAAAGTGAGCTATAATAACTACATCATCTTAATATTAAAAGCAAAGCAGTGGCTCATTTTGTGAGGCAGTAGATTAAAATTAGTTCCAGTCCTCCTCAGTTCACGTTTTTCAGAGCATGTACTCCCCCTGACAGTCCCCTAGATGTTTACTGCTGTGCTCCTGAAACTGCACATATACCTTTGCTTCCACTGTCCCCCAGATCTGTGGTTAATTGTATCTATTAATCTTTTTGTCTGTTGCCATCATCTTCCACCTTTTGGTTTCTAGAGAAGCAACTTTCTCAGAAATCCTCATTGCATGTAACATGCTCTTAGAATCATAACTTTTAAGTTTCTTTTTCTGTTTTTCCTCCCTTTTTTTCACATTACGACCACATTTGCACAGCCCTTCCAAAAGCAAAACCATGTATTTTCATTGTGAACACATAAAATGTCAATGGTTATCACAATTTGCTGAAAATGTTTGTACTGTGACCATAGGGATTACTTTACACTTACGCTGCAATTTCTTTAACTCTCAAGAGTACTTCAAAGTACTTTTTGTAGAACAACTGTTAAGATCATTTTATTGGTTCTTTAGTGGCCAATTGCAGCTATAAAAACATATCTATATGCATAACTAGTACAGAAAACTTTGAAAAAAATTATTTCACCAGGCTTCCCAAAATGAGCTCTGTCACACTAGAAAATAAATAAATTTAGCTGTACACGTCCTGCTGAAAAAATCCAAAACAATTATGTCTTCAAAAAGACACTGGATTTTCAGTTGTGCTGTGCATTCATAATATTCCCACAGTGTTAAGGAAAAATATAATTGCTCAAGATATTTGAGGATTCATGGATAAAAGGCACTTTGCTTTAATTTTTTTTATCTTAACTTTCTTTTTGGATGGTTTCAAAAATACCTTTAAAAATCCCTTCCAAAGGTCTATTGTTGCAAACTTGCTTTTACTGCAAACTTACTTCATTTTTACATTTCAATCAATATTGATCATTATGTAAAACCACAAGCACTATTTAAATCTACAACTACTAGGGCTGTAAATCTACAACTACCGTTGGGTTGGACTTGATGATCCTTGAGGTCTTTTCCAACCTTAATGATTCTATGATTCTATGATTCTACTAACCACAATGAACGTATATAAAGCATACGTTTGTTAGCAAATATTTGGAGTTAAAGGGTGTCGTGTACTTCTCACATGAAAAACTTGATTTAAAACAAAAGAAATATAGAGACACCTTTTATTGAAATTCAATAGCAAGAGTAAGAATGCTACTTGTTCCACATCCTATAAAACTCCTGTCCCTTTAACTTTCTTCCCCTTAGCACTTGCTTTCTATCTCACACGAAAGCAGATTTTCACTGATGTTGCCCCAAAGGCTTATGAGAGTTGTTACTGACCAATTGCTGCTTTCACAGCTTCTATTCCTTGCTTAAGTCCTCACAGAGACGTGTTTTGAGTAATTTAAACACCCCTCCGGTCCCTGTGAAAATTGAGAAATACAGTTTCAGGATTCTGTAGCCTTTTCAGTCCAGCCATCAGGCTTGCCCTTGTTCCTAAATAATAATTATGCTATCTTCTTCTTGATGATTTAGATAAGCAATTTAGTCTTAAATCCAGCAAAAAACAAACGCAGGTATCACGGGGCACTTCTACATGGAGAACCAAAAGGCACAGGAGGAAACCTTGAGCAAAATACAAAATAAACCACTCTATTTAGCCCAATAACCCATTTCCAGCAATGGCCAAAATCAAAGTATATGAATAAGTTAAGCTTAGAGGGAGAAACTTCTCTGTAACACGCGGTCAATGCTTGTGTATCTGCAGCAAACAGACTTCCCTACTCAGAGATGAGAGCTCTGCATTTAGGAAATCGTGATTGCATTTATTTGATTAACTTTTGGGATTGCCCCTTGCACTCCTGTAGAGTTTTGATATCTACAATGGCCTGTGGCAAAGAGTTTTACAGCTTACAATGGACTGCACAAAGAACCACTCATTGATGTGCTATTTATATTTTTTTATATTGATCTTTTATTTGGGTTTTTTTGTTGTTGTTGGTTTTTTTTTTCAGATCTTTAAGTTCCACTGAGGCCCCTATCGCCAGTGAAGTCAACAGGATCTCCCTTCTCCCAATCCTGGCAGAAGGATGATCGAGATCCTCCGAAGAACTGGACATAAACTCCATGGTGGCCAAAGGACAGCAACATTTCAAGAAGAGCATGTTCAGCTCTGCCAGAAACTTTTGATACAGGAAAGAATCAACAGAAATCAAGGGCTTAACTTCACTAGCCAGCTGACACAAAAATGACAGGCCTGTTTTTGTCTTCATGAAGAATTTACATCAGATGAACTTGGGCAAATACCTTGTCTGCAGCGAGAGAGGCTGCCAGGCACAGGCTTCCCAGCTCCCTGTGCCCCACAGAGGAGCACCGGCACTCAGCAAGACACCAACCCCATATTTAATGGGTCACATCCTGGCTACCTTCTGCCCACACGGCACAAACTTCTGAAGAAAATCAGGCTACATTCGGAGACAGTGAATACTTAGCTCTTGTCATAATGCAAAACAGCTGGGGTGAAAGGAGGTTGCATATCAAGGAACCAAGACTTTGGGCTCACTGATGAAGCACAGACATTGACTTTTTTTTCCCCCTTTATTTTTATATTTTTAAGATGAACCCACTGAAGGCCACACACTCTGTGGTACTCATTTTGCAGGTCTTTACTGATGTGAAATTATGCAAAAGACTTTAGGTGTAATCAGTGTTTAAAGATCCCAGATTACCCAAAACTGCCCATAGGATATCCAAATTATATCAAAGAATTTTTTTCAGAGGAAACCGAGGATATGACCAAAATGTAAGACAATGTTCAAAACACTGATTACATATTCTAATGTATTTTATTTTTACTGGGATTAAAAAAATAACTTTATTTCTATTATGTTTGTTTGGTAAATCCCAAATACATTTTACAGACAAACAGACTGGCTCATGGAAAGATTCAGTAATGGAAATGAAATTTGATCTCGAAAGTTCTTATGTTAATTCTCAGTTACCAGACTGCTAAAAAATCAAGAAAGTACTGACAAGTGAAAAATGACAAACAGTTTTTCATTCTAGTTAAGGGGAGATAACTCGTATGTCAAGGATTTTAACTCCCACTGAGCTCCCTTTGAGAAAAGCTCTTAACAGTGGGTGTTTAGATCATTTTTAATTAAAATGTGAATCTTATTTGTAGCCCTGGTCTGACTTCATGATTGGTTTTGCTTCTTAAAATCACATAATTTGAACACACTGTCAAGGTTCTTCTACAAAATACGAAGTGTGCCCATTTCTTTTAAAAAGGTTTCTTAAGGAATAGACTAAAATCTCACACTGAGTTGTTTATGATCTCCATTCTTAGTGAAGTCAGGAGGATTTTACTTCATGTAGCTGAAAGACTGGCTACACACAATGTCTGATCATTTTACTAACTGAATTCTGAAAACTCTCTCAGCTGTTCAAATGTTGATTTCCTGTTATACTGAATATTTATCCTAAAAGGGAGAGAATATTACAGAGGTGCATAGGCATAAGAATAATAAAGTACCTGACGGCAAATCAATGAGTGATTTGTCTCATACTACAAAAAACAATAACTGATGGCTTGAAAACTCTTAAAATGCTTGCCATACTATTTTTTTCTTTGCATATAAAAATACTCTCTCACTTTAGAATATTCAGATGTTACAACAACAAAGATCCATACCCAGCACATAAATAAGACGGTTTGAGAAAAGCGTAAGAGAAAACTCAGAAGCCTCCCTGTGATGTACTTGCCCAAATTTAAAATTAATGCAGTTGCACAAACTGGGGAAGTTATTCTTGCCTTTCAACACCATCAGAGCAGAACTTGTCCCGTGTGCTCAGCAACAGCAACAGTGCCACAGCACAGCAGCATTTCTCATCAATGCAAAGCAGTGCGTCACCCATCACCTATCAGCTGTTCTCAGAAGTAACAGTGACATTGAGTCCCATAAAAACTATCTAAACAGGCATCACGCCTGAAGAGACACAGCTGAGAAGAGAGGGGAGCAGGCGGCTCCTCTTTATTTCACAGGCTATTGACTGGGATCAGCATGTCAAGCTCATGTTTCCTCCTTTTGCAGTAAACCAGCAGACATTCATGATAACAATATTTTGCTCAGGAGAATCAGACCTGTACACTATCAAGTGACAGCATCCTAGTATCACTGGGTCTAACAATTCAAAATAATGATAAAACCAGGGATGCATATTGGCAATGTTCTAAAATATTTTATGTGGAGCTTCCCTCCTATGAATCGAATTAAACTTTTATTAATCTTTCGGGAATTTGAATAATTACAAATGCCGTTGCTGAATATAAATTTATCAAAGCCCTTAAAAATAAAAGTCAGACTAACTTCTGATTTTGCATGGTCCTGAAATACAAAAGCCTGAGTTTACACTATAAAACACATTTCTATTTTGTTTTATCAAGTTTATTGGTCATAAATGTCAGATACACACAATCCATCTCAGACTCCACAGAATTATTTTTATATAATTGGTTTATAATAAATCACTAGCCTGAGTCTGACAATAACATCTTGTACTAATGGTCTATAGCTGAATCTGAATCTATTTTAGGGATTAGCACAATCCGTAATGGCATGCCATGCATTTAATGCTAATAACCTGCTTTGAGCTTTTGCTGGATCCCAAAAGTACTTATCAGTTTGCAAAGCCAAGCCATCCTAAAGAAAAATCTTCTTCTTACATCTTCCTCTTGTGTGGTGCAGGGAAATTTTCCAGATTGGATAAGCGACACAGAAAGAGAGAGGAGACAGAGATTCAGATGCTAGCGCTCTTCACAAGAAATCACCTGTAAAACTATGACTTAGTAGTAATCTCGCTGTCATAAACATTGTAAGGATCCGCTGGCTCAAACAGCTTCACTCCTCAATTCAATTTTGGTTTCTTGTCATGTGGCAATTAGCAGTTTAACTGCGTTATCTGTCTTTGATAGTGAATCAACAAACTCCCCCTGAGACCAAAACCCAGACGACATCCCTGGTATGTTCCACTTAGACAGGGAACTTCCTGTTGGAAGTATAGATTTGGCTCCGTTGCTCTGTACACTGCTCTTTGACGTAATACCATCAGACCCTGAACCACTGTCCTTCTCAGCCCACAGCCCAAGATATGCAAGGCAACACAGATCATCCTGCTAAGAAAATATCACTCTGCTGGGCTGCAATTTGGCTCTCACTTTATTTCAGGTAAATACCTGAAATGTTGAGAAACATCCATGCGACAGTCATCACACCTAAGGACACAGGTGCCAGGGCATAATTCCTCCCTCTGTGTCAGGAACACAACCCCCCTGGTCACACCCAGGGAGCACACAAAGGCTCTCTGTATCCCTTGGCTAGAGAACACTGATCTCTTCCTGAGGCAAAAAGCTATAGAAATGGAAAGACAGCTAGAGGGAAACTCACAGAAAATACAAACAGGCTAAGAAAGGCCTTCCCTTTTACCTACCATATTGAACTCCTGTGTTCTCTCTCATCATTTTACACATATCTTTGGACAAGGAACTCAAATAATTTCTAGGTTTGACTGATGCACAATCACTAAAGAAATGCATCGACTTTTTTTTTCCTTTGACACTTTCATTCACATTAAGCCTTCTGAAATTGCACCATGCAGATGCCACTTTTTGCATTACAAGATCAAATTCCTTTGCCTTAATTATTTTTCAAACCAATGACCTTCTTGTAATTTTATTTATTTACACAAATATAATGTGTAAATACACATGGTCTTGTGATATATATATAATATATATTATATATATAATAATGTGTATATTATATATATATATATGATGCGTAAACACACACGAAGATGGCCTTGTGAGATTTAGCAGCTGGGGAGCAGACCCAAATACTTTTTGAAAAGGTCACGCTGCTTCTGTAAAATGCAGATCTGATTTTAGTCTTTTGCACCAGGCACATAACTTGCATGACACAAACTATCGCCCAGTGCATTTACATGGCTTCTTTTTACAATTAACCTGGGATCCATTTCTGTCCAACTACCTGAAAAGAAAATAGGAGCTATTGTAAAAATTGCCATGTAAAAACATGTTCTTTTTAGTTTTGTTTTGACCTCCTTTCATTTAGTTGTGTTAGCACTCATAGAGTGAAGCACAAAAGACTTCTGCTTGAGTATATGAAGTTCTTTTTTTTTCCTGTGATTGTTCGTACTTCTTGCACAGATGAGTTCATAATCTATATTCACTTTGAAGAGTTTGTCTTCAATGCATACCCTCATCCCCCTCTCATTCAGCATTTTCTTGGCTTTCATGGGCTATAAAACACAGAGATCAAGTGACTCCAAAGGAGACACTGTTCTTTCACCGTGCAGCGTGTACCAATCATGCTTTGGATTGTGATGACATTACAGATCTGCCTTTGCTTCATGCTGCTTCATGACCTGCATGCCTCCAACATCATTTAGGAGGATTCTTCAAGTAGAAGTAGAAAAAAAACCAAAATAGTATTTCAATATTATTTCAGTGAATTCATTATTATGCATGACTCTGAGAACCCTTGCTTTCAATACTTTGTATTAAAAGCTGTCAGCAACGACTGACTCTTAATAGGAATACAATACATGAAATAGGGATGTAACAACAGAATCTTTTCTGCCACCTTTTCAGTATACAAATATGCAAGTACATGTCGAAGTCCACGTACATAAGAATACATCACGATCGGTCAGCCTTGCTCTCTTTTCTCCCCATTTGCCTATGTCTAATTTTTCAGAGCTAACCACATCACATGCAGCACTGCTAATTTTCTCATCTGAAATTATTTCTTTTTGTTTGGACTCCTATCTTTCTGTTAGGGACCAATCTAATTCGTACTTTTTAAAAGAGAAGCTTTTTCAGGAAAATCATTAAAAAACAAACACTATCTGTTCAGTGTCTGTGGTTCACTTAAATAACATGACAAAATATATTGTCATTATAATTTGTGTTATAAACATGCACACTTCTAACCTCACCTAAGATGACAGAGAGATGTTGTATTTTTTTCGTCATAAAGTATTTCCGTTGGTAAATTATATGACTGAGTTTAAGCCACATAGGCATTTTCTTTTCTGAAATATCTAACACCATAAAAGCATTTATTATCCTTTTGAGTTCAGCTACTTGAGGGGGTGGGAATACAAAGAAGCAGGGTTTTTTTCCAAAGAATAAAAGGTGAACTTTTCAATACTGAGATGTTAAGATCCAACTCAATCTAAGTTTATAAGCAACAAAAGAAACTCAGAAATTCTATTAAAACCATAACACCAGATTAAAAAAAAAAATCTAAGAATGCTCTAACAGTAATGTAATTGCAGGACTGAAGAAAACTGTTCTATTAGCCTGACTGTGAAAATCAATCATTGGCATCGTGCATGAAGTAAACTCAATGAACTTCATTTAGTATTCACTTTAATGACAGTTCTACACCAGGTCTTCAGGCTATGAGATCCTTACTACCTCTTTCACCAATAATGCTTGCTTTATGAATAGCACAATAGGTATATCTCCACTAATTGACAGAAGCACCGTGACTTTCTCATTGTTTTCTTACCTCTCCAGCACATTAAATATCAGAACAACTGTGGATATAATAGTGTACTAAGGTTGCTTCATCCTCAACCACGCCACAGTTTTTATTGCATATAAAATATCAGTGTGAAACAAAGACATTTATTTTCTTGCTTATTTCTTCATTAGCCTTTATTCCTTGGAGGAAATATATTTCTGTCCTTACAACTGATTTCAACTGGTGCTCACCTGTGGAAGACCTGCAGAATGCAACCTATACATTATTTCTAAAGAGGCCTTCAGTCAACTGCCCAGAGATGCTGTTAAAATTGTCAGATGATAACAAAAATAGTACTTGAGCATAGTGTTTTGGTGCTCCCACAATCAATGATGTGGTCAGGAACTTATTGATCTTCCTGAATTGCCCACTCCTGAGTTAATAAACTTCTGCCATCCGCTTTCATCAATGGGACTGCTCTGTGCCTACCATAGAGTTAACATGCCAATGGATGAACTCCATATAAATATTAGAGCAAGGTGCCAGCTGCACCTCCATGATACACCTGAGAAAGAGCAGCAGAAGAGCAACACGTTGCTTGCAAGCACTAGGAATAAAAGAATATTTGCCTCTGTCTTTTCTCGCTCACAACAGTAAGCTCCACCTCCTCCCCTATGTCCACAGGCAAGGAAGACCAGTGCTGCAGTGATCACAAAATTACACAGCCAGACACTGCTACACTGAATTATCTTGAAAATAGCATCAAGAAAATAAATTTTGCTTTTTCTCCTATTCTCTACCACTGATTTTTCCCCAAGTTTGTGAATTTGTCTGTGAGATTTCTACTGTCCTTTAAGCTTGGGTGAAAATGAGCCACTGGATTCCAAAAAGACCCAAGTGGGAAG
This sequence comes from Pterocles orientalis, assembly GCA_011057875.1. Lineage (NCBI taxonomy): Eukaryota > Metazoa > Chordata > Aves > Pterocliformes > Pteroclidae > Pterocles > Pterocles orientalis. Next base: position 1,273,743 of record WKFP01014709.1, on the reverse strand, counting down.
ACTGTGTGATTGCATGAATCTCCTTTCAGAGCTCTCTACAATCAGGTTATCTTAAAACAAAAACACTACGATTTTACTACAAAGAAGCAACAAAAGCAATCACCAAGTTAGGGTTTTTGAAGGTGGCTATCTGAGCTTCTAACATAAACACAAAAAATACTGTTGGCACTAATATCCCAAGAATATTGTGAAAGAATCTCTGTCTAGATATTGATTTGCAATTTTTTGTTATTTGTAGTGAAAGAGAGGAACAAATCAGCTAACTGAGCTGTAATTACACCAGACAGGGATCCTGAATAGCTAAATAGTACACTGTGGCTATTACTCAAAAAATGTGGCTTAGAAAAAACTTTAAGAATAAATGTAAGTTAGCCTAAATGTTTCCCATTACCTTTATTTGTCCTAGTCTTCACACAATACCAAAGTCCAAAATACGACAGCAGAGGAGGTGATTTAATTGTTTGTCCCTTATATGGCAGTTGGATGAAAGATCTCTAGAAACAACATTTACAATCAGAGACACGGTTTGCTGAACCTAACTATTCTTGCAGTAGAACACAATGCACAAGTTTTCTTTAACCTGGCTGTAATATTTTCTATGTGTTATGCTCTCAGAGTCAATTTGCTCTTTTGCCTTTGCCAACGTGGTGTGCTGACAGACCACACAGCCAAGCAGAGTGCCTATAATAATGATGAGATAAATGATAGTTTTTATTTACAAGCATCAAGTGTAATTGGCAAACAAGATGAATAATAAGTACGGAAAATAAACAGTGCAGCATCTCCAGCAGAGAACTGAGAACTTTCAGCAGTGCAACATGGGCACTCAGTTACCTTTACATATGCACCTTATGATCAATGCTTTAAGGACTAAATGTCTTGTCACAGATCTTCTGATGTACATGCCTTTGCCTGAAGACACTCATAAAATAGGTTTTGAAAAGACAAAGTACTTTTTTTTTTTTTTTTTCTTCTCAGAGTCCTGGAAAAACTCTGCACAAAACTTGTCATAGGCAGAAATTTCCCTCAGGAGGTAGACCTAATGTCTCATTAGACATTTCCTTGATTTCTTTTGTGTTTTCAGATTTCTAATACTTGATTATTTTCAAAGGTCTTGGGTGGAATGAATATAATTGCAATTAAATCCTCTCTAGATGCCCTGAGATCTGCTAATTGAACATTCTGGCTAAGAGCTCAATGTTATTAAGTATTGTAATTCTAAAACTAGGAAAAAAATAAACAAGCATTGTTTAATTTTCATTGTGGCACGGAGATAGTTTTTTCTTCAGTTTCACAGCTAAAATTCTTTCCCGCATATTTCATTTCCAACCAACATCTGCTTTCCCTAAAAAGCTTTGTGTAGAGTTTTTAAAATTAAATAAACCAGCTAGTTAGTGGCTTAAAATTTTTTGATAGAGAAATTCAAGGTGTCTTTAGAAAATTTGATTTTATTTTATAGTTTTATTCTTTCTTTGGGGAAAACTGTTCACCTGTTTTGGCCCAAATGCATTAATTCTTTCACTGAGCTAAAAATTGCATATTGAAAAATAATTATTTAACCACCCCCCAAAAGTCTGGCTTAGCTACAGATATTATAACTATTTACCTTTACTAAAATAATTTCCTATTTCAATATAGTTCTATGGTATAGCAAAACCCAGAAGCACATGAGAACAGGTCTATATTAACAATTGACTATTTCAAATTTTAAAAAGACATATATCCTTATCACTAATGTAATGAGAAAGCTTACTTTTTTAGAACAGAACAGAAAAATAAGCTCTAAGTAAATGTCTGATAAATAATAAGGTATGAATAAGAATTGTCAACATTTGCTAGAATGAGTATGTTACTCTGTAGGTTTTCAGGAGTGTTCAGACAGGATTGTCTTTGTAAATGTATCTGTCTTACACCACTGCACAAAATTTCCTAGAGTAGTAAATAAAACAAAATTATACAGGGATCATATTGCACACTTATCCTAAACTTTTACTACACATTAGTAAAACTGTGATTCCGGACAGGCAGCTCTGGCACCACTATGAAAATATAAATTTTTCAAACATTTCCTTAAAAGGAATATTCAGCTCTAAATTATTTGAAAGCTGAGAACAGAAATGGTCTTTTTAATTAAATAACAATTTCATTTTTTTTTCTCATGTTATGAGCATGTTGTCATCAAGGTCTGTAACCTCAAATATAACAACCAGTGGTTTAGAGCTTGTTTTTTTCCTTGACATTCCCCTATGCAAATAATCAACATCTAATCACAGATTTCCATAACACTGTTCTAAAATTTGTTTTTAATGGTGATGGCAATTATTTATTTCATAACCTGTCATTCCCTAGTGCTGAGAAGGAATCTCTGAAGATAGCAGCCATGGCATTAAAATGACCCCAGCGCATCTTCTCAGCCTCCTGAGATCTTTGCATAGCCTTTCTGTGCACATCTGGGCCGAAACGTTGACATCAGAAATGACCAGGAGTGTGAAATATCTCAATTCTGTAAAGACTTAAGTATGCACTCTTCATTTCTGCTGACTTTTTACTTCCTTCTTACACAATGTACTACTCCGTCTAACAATTTTTACAGTTGCAGCATTCTTGCTGCTTTTATTGGCTTGATTATTCTTAGTGATATGAGTTTTTTTGGTTTTTTTTTTTTACAGAAGTAAGTTTACACTTCAGCCTCAAGTCAATTACGGGCATTATAAAATTCAGGTGTGCGTTTTGGAAAATATTAATCTTCTATTGACCGAGTTATTGCTCAGCTAAAAAGAAATGAACAGAAGGATGTCATTTATCAAGTGACAACTAATTATCCAAGTATATTTGACTGCTCATATTGGCTGTTTTTTCATGATAGGAACAGAGTTCAATTCAGTTTATTGTGGTTTCCTTGCAAGTAGTTTTTCAGCTGTATGACTGCAATCTTCTTCTAGACACTTAAGAGAAATTGAGTTAGCAAGCTGCTCATCCGAGATAACTTTCTATAGCAGTGGGAAGAAACCATAACAGCTGACCGGCAGGTCTTGCTTGCATTTTCTGTGGTGCCTGGGTGGACTTTTCAACAGTGACAGAAAGGACTGTAAGATATAAGTCTCATCTCAGTGGAAAAGCACAAACCCTTTGTTTCAGTTTCCCAGCAGAGGGGATATGAGTGATGTAGACTCCGTGCATAATCTCAGTTACTAATTTCACTTATGCATAAACATTAAGTGCTAAAATAAGACAGTCAGGCTGAAGGACAGTCTCCTCTATGTATCTGAACTCAACATTAATACCCAAATCTCAGGAGCATCTCCACCCTAGAGATATTTTGCAACCAGAAACTAGTGCAAAAGTGTAGGATCCCACGATAATTGAGTTTGGAAGGTACATAAGAGGTCTCCAGCCCAATCTCCTGCCACTGTGTCAGACACAAGTTGAGCACTTTTTTCCCCTCAATATTAATCAAGTGTTCAATTTACTTGATTTTATCTATGTGTCCGGTGCCGTCCAACATATCCCAGGGAACCAACGCCTCATGGCCTCCAGCTGCTCATCCTAGAAGAGCTGGATCTGCTAAGTGTCACTGGTGACTTTCCTAAATGCCCAAGTCGCATCCGCAGGACTACAAAATGTTGCATGTGGAGTTCAACACTTTGGGGTGGGACAAGCTGGGACCGCTTGGTGTGCAAGGCGTGCGCAAGAAGGGTGTGCACGGAGCACCACGACCCTGCACAGGGAGCGAGTGCTCAGCCAGCATGTACCATGGAAGTGACACCTGCCTCCCTCCTTTGAAAGAGTAACAAACAGCCCAATGAACAAATAAATAAATGGCAATTTATTTGAGACAAGGTGGGTTTTATTTTTGCCAGCAGAAGACTGATTTCTAAGAACAATTCAATTTCTTCTGAGAAACACATTATATGCCATACTAATCAATACCTGAACGTGTAAATATTACAAGAGAATACTTCTATTAATTGTTGTCATCACTTATTCCATTCCTTATTCCTTATGTATACCATTTTAACTATTATATCTATTACTTGATATGTCTAGTGCATGGTAGCTTTTCTGTATTGCAAGTTGATACTTCCTTTACTGGTGAAAGTTGCCTTTGTCACACAAAGGATCAAATATGCTTACTTAAATTCAACTCAATAAAGCATTTATTAATAGTGAACTACTGTCTCAGCTCAACAAATCTGCCTTTATCTGCTTTCAGAATATAACCATCACATTTATGATATATATGGAGTGATTACAGGTGAGTACTACCCGTAGCTTTCAATATGGTGATGTTAGCAGTATCTGCAACACCAGATGTAGATTCACTACGTAAACTGTAGTAGAGAGAGCAACAGAGGAAAAATCTGTATATGTGTCTTCAAGCTGGTTTTCCATTCAACCAAGCAATGTGCAAGCCCTCTCTCTGTGTGTTACCACAGAGTCCGTGAACAGAGGTGGTTTTTTTTGAATATGGATATTTTCGGGTCAATATCATTTTGCAATTCTCAGACATCTCTTCAGTGTGTGAGTGAGTGTGCATGCATATTTGGAAAGAGCTGTGAAGAGTCAAGGAGAGACCAGAGGAATTTTATAAACCACTGGATGCCTCAAACAAATAAATACATCAGCAGGAAAAGCAGTGGGAGGGCAGAAGCAGGCTGTGATAGCAGCTGAATAGTCCCTTTGTCTCAACACAATCTCCACAGATTTTTGTCCCCAGCTCACATAAACAGTTTGTCTGCACCATGGCCAAATTCTGAGGCAGAAGGATCAATCCTCTTGACACAGAGGTTGTACTGATTTTTCTAAGCACAGAAGTGATGGGGGAAAAGACTGGCTACCCTCATGCTTTCAGTAGGGAGAACCTGGGAATGACTAGTAGTAAGACATCTGGTTCTGAATTCTGCATGGAGATATTTTTCTTTTTCAAATAGTCAGCTAATAAAATTAAAATTAGATGTTTTACTGCAAAGTATAAAAAAACCCCCAACCTGAGAAATTGGAAAAATTTCAAAAATTTTCTTAAAAATTCTGAGAAATGTGTTTGCAAAATGGTTTTGATTCTTGGTTAGAAGAATAACTGCCAGAGGGAATAGGAACATGTTCCTATATTTCATAGTTGTTCAATAGCTTAATTTCATATTTATACATTTTAAAAGTCAAAATGTTTTAAAAATGGAAGGCAAGACTTTAATTTACCAAAACACAAGAGAATGACCAATTTACTTTTTATATCTCCCAGTTTTCTTCCACAGGTAATTTCAAAATTTCCTGACAAACTCAATTTAAAAAAAAAAA
>WKFP01014709.1:1231481-1268428 GCA_011057875.1 Pterocles orientalis | reverse complement strand
AATTGAGTTAGCAAGCTGCTCATCCGAGATAACTTTCTATAGCAGTGGGAAGAAACCATAACAGCTGACCGGCAGGTCTTGCTTGCATTTTCTGTGGTGCCTGGGTGGACTTTTCAACAGTGACAGGAAGGACTGTAAGATATAAGTCTCATCTCAGTGGAAAAGCACAAACCCTTTGTTTCAGTTTCCCAGCAGAGGGGATATGAGTGATGTAGACTCCGTGCATAATCTCAGTTACTAATTTCACTTATGCATAAACATTAAGTGCTAAAATAAGACAGTCAGGCTGAAGGACAGTCTCCTCTATGAATCTGAACTCAACATTAATACCCAAATCTCAGGAGCATCTCCACCCTAGAGATATTTTGCAACCAGAAACCAGTGCAAAAGCGTAGGATCCCACGATAATTGAGTTTGGAAGGTATATAAGAGGTCTCCAGCCCAATCTCCTGCCACAGTCTCAGACACAAGTTGAGCGCTTTTTTCCCCTCAATATTAATCAAGTGTTCAATTTACTCGATTTTATCTATGTGTCCGGTGCCGTCCAACATATCCCAGGGAACCAACGCCTCATGGCCTCCAGCTGCTCATCCTAGAAGAGCTGGATCTCCTAAGTGTCACTGGTGACTTTCCTAAATGCCCAAGTCGTATCCGCAGGACTACAAAATGTTGCATGTGGAGTTCAACACTTTGGGGTGGGACAAGCTGGGACCGCTTGGTGTGCAAGGTGTGCGCAAGAAGGGTGTGCACGGAGCACCACGACCCTGCACAGGGAGCGAGTGCTCAGCCAGCATGTGTAACGGAAGTGACGCCTGCCTCCCTCCTTTGAAAGAGTAAGAAACAGCCCAACGAACAAATAAATAAATGACAATTTATTTGAGACAGAGGTGTTTTTTTTCTGAATATAGATATTTTCGGGTGAATATCATTTTGCAGTTCTCAGACATCTCTTCAGTGTGTAAGTGAGTCTGCATGCGTATTTGGAAAGAGCTGTAAAGAGTCAAGGAGAGACCAGAAGAATTTTATAAACCACTGGATGCCTCAAACAAATAAATACATCAGCAGGAAAAGCAGTGGGAGGGCAGAAGCAGGCTGTGATAGCAGATGAATAGTCCCTTTGTCTCAACACAATCTCCACAGATTTTTGTCCCCAGCTCAAATAAACAGTTTGTCTGCACCATGGCCAAATTCTGAGGCAGAAGGATCAATCCTCTTGACACAGAGGTTGTACTGATTTTTCTTAGCACAGAAGTGATGGGGGAAAAGACTGGCTACCCTCGTGCTTTCAATAGGGAGAACCTGGGAATGACTAGTAGTAAGACATCTGGTTCTGAATTCTGCATGGAAATATTTTTCTTTTCCAAATAGTCAGCTAATAAAATTAAAATTAGATGTTTTACTGCAAAGTATAAAAAAAAACCCAACCTGAGAAATTGGAAAAATTTCAAAAATTTTCTTAAAAATTCTGAGAAATGTGTTTGCAAAATGGTTTTGATTCTTGGTTAGAAGAATAACTGCCAGAGGGAATAGGAACATGTTCCTATATTTCATAGTTGTTCAATAGCTTAATTTCATATTTATACATTTTAAAAGTCAAAATGTTTTAAAAATGGAAGACAAGACTTTAATTTACCAAAACACAAGAGAATGACCAATTTACTTTTTATATCTCCCAGTTTTCTTCCACAGGTAATTTCAAAATTTCCTGACAAACTCAATTTAAAAAAAAAATTGTGGATATTAATGATCTCTGGTTAACTTTAGGCAGCAATTAGTAGCATTAGGTAGAAAATGAACATAGTCAATTATATTTTCTTCTAAGACTGTTTTATTTAAACAGTTTGCAATCTATTACTATTCCCAATTTTTTAGATCTTTTTATAATATCATTATTCAATTGGTAGAAAGTAACTTCCAGTGTTTGCTTTTTGAAACCTTTATACTCAGTGAGCCAAAAAATAATGCTTGTTGTAGTGCATTATTTCTAAAACAATAACAATAAAAACTAATTAGGAAAATTCACCAGTATTGTGCATGTCTAGAAGGTAGAAGTATTTAATTACTCACAGTATAATAATGCTAACGTTTTCAACTTAATTTAATTTAATGTAAATTATAGTTCAGCTCTCTAATGTCATTGTTTTACTTAATGGCCTTAATTCAGGCCTGATGTTCAGATTAGTAGCTTTGATTATTCTGTTTATATCAGCAACTGTTCCAGTTTGCACAAAAAGGACACCAGAGCTTGGGGAAATAAAGTCTGTGATTCACTAGACTTATCATATTAGATTATTATAAATAAGGAAATGATGTCATTAGCGTCAAAGCAAATGAACACATATTTAAATAGATAGCAGATTCAAATGATAAAGACTGCAGTCCAAAAATAATTTGCCTTGGAATATCTTTTTAAAGAAGAAATAACCTTAGAAGGTTTCTAGTTTCTTGCTTTGTGCTCCATCAAGCTTCATGAATTTGTGTATCCAGAATTTAAGCATCTCTTTTTTTTTGTTTTTCTGTTGATTATAACATCAAAATAAAAGAACTAACCTGAACATGTTCTAGAAAATGTGTTTCTCTTTCTTTTTTTGCCTAGTAGACAACTTTTTTTTTCTATGCATCGACACCCACACACTTCTGTTCATTGCTTTCTTTCTTAATGGCTGCTTTATACCAAAACTTTAGGACTTTGCTTGATAAACAAACCTAAAAAGTCCCAGAGGTCATTCTTGATTACTAGAGAACTGCAAATGCATATGCCATCGGTGGCTCTAAAATGCCACATTAAATAAGCCTCACCATTCATAGAGGAGCTTTAGCAAAGGACTACCTCAAATTTTCAGAAAAAAAGTAACAGACCAGCTTGTAGCCCACTGCTGCCTAGTAGCTGAAAAATTGCTGGTACATCACACAGAAAGAAAAGTGTTTCACAAATAATTAGCTTAGTATTTTAATTAATATCTTAACTAACAATACTGATAATGCCTGGTGAGAAGCATTGGCAGAAGTCAAGAGCTAGCAGTCACTCTAAAGATCAACCTTTAACATTGTGCACACTGCTACTACTCGGATTCTATTTTAAGCAGCAGGGCAGAGTTAGTGGCCTTTTCCTCCTTGGAGCTGTAACGAAAAGCCAGTCCATCTCTCACTAATCTTTAGAGGTTAAATTCCAGTCCTCGAGATAATATTCCAGCAATTGCAAAGCAGATTCAGGAACTGGCACCACCAACTTGAATAGTCAAACGGAACAAATCGTTCAAGGACTAGTATGTTCTTTTGAAAATTATATTCATTTGGTTTTGACAGAAGGTTGAAAGGTTATGTTGGTTGATTGAAATGCGATTATAAAATCACTTAGGAAATGGTATTACCTAGATACCTGGAGAATAATCTATACTTTGAAAGTCAAGAGATCATTTTCTTGACTGGTAAGTATAGCCCAGAAAGCCAAAAACTAACCTGTCTTTTGAAATGCCCATCAGAAGTGTCTGGACAGTCTGCAATGGAATTCAAAGTCACATCTTTTTGTGGAAATGAGGGGTTAGCTTTATACTGAATATGATCCATTAGGAGTGATGCAGTACCTCTTATAGGAAAAAAGCCCTGAGGCTACAAGGCTGAAATGCATGTAGTTAAACTACAGAGAAACAAAAACCCCAGGAAGTTATTTATCATTAATATGATTGTCTGTTTTCTTTTGCCTTCTCTGCTTTTACAGGTTGCTGTACGGTAAAACATGTTCTGCAAACCACCTATTTGAACATGGACTTCCCTCTAATTGTTAAAAAAGTCTAAAGGATGCTGGATGCAAATGTCTATAAGGAACATTTACAGCAGAAAAGTGTTCAAACCTCTCCAAAGTACAAAAGAAGCCACAAAGGTACACCTAGGGTTCATCTCCTTTGTGAGTCAAAAGTGAACAGAGCAGTGGCTTCTCCCAGAGGTGTTTTCTCAAGGGCAAAGAAACAGAACATAAACAGGAAAAGATTACAGACACAGGATGAGGTTTTACCTGGCAGAGGTAAAGGGCAACAGAAGAAAAACATTAAAAAGCAAATGAGACATTTCTATTTCTAAAATTCAGGTAGAACTCACTGAAGCATACACAAAACAATGATGAATTTAATAAGTCTCCTACTTGTTAGAGTAATAAAGCTGAATTTGAAAAATCATGTATGCCTATATTTTGCAAAAGGTATTGCAATATTGATGTTGTACAATCAGAGGGACAGTAACCTTCATTAAAACTAGATTACGTGGACATCTGCACAGCTCTTGGCTGCAATGCAATGTGTGTTTTCTGCAAAAAAAAAAGATTTCTGAGAGGGCACGACCTTTCTGAAGAATAGAGTGGTATCCTGCAGAGCCATGATCTGTGGTCAAGAATCAATACCGCCTTCTGAAGGTGTCTTGTTTGGTTTAATGGAGAGTGAGCAAAACAGCACAATGTGCGGTATAAATCCATAACACTATTCAAATGTCATTTGAGGTGCCTGCAAGGTTAACAATCATAGCTATCAAATAAGCTGTCAGAATGGCAGGAAGCTTTCGTTCACTGAGAGGTCCAAGGTCTAATGCGGTAATTAAACCCAGAATACGAAATAAACTGTTCTCATTCAGTGTACCAGTGTGCCAGAGAATCCTAATGAATAGTTAGCATTGCTGCTGCTAATGGCAACAAAACCTTTACTTCTGCTCGGATGGCTTGGCCTTCTTGTAAGCATCTGGTGCATTAAGTGCTTTCTCTTGTTTCCAGTACCGTTCCTTTGCAGTTTTCAAAGAAAAATAAATCACTAAAAGCAAAATAAAAAATACTTTTTTACCACTTGTCACAACTCATATCCGGATGAAGCACATTCACTTTTCAACCAGCTCAGAGTGCTTTAGAGGCTGTAACACTGATATGGAGAGAAAGAGCTGCTACAGAACAGAGCCTCCCAAACGTGTCACAGCATCTTTTGGGTCTGAGTTCAGAAGTGTTGGAGAACTGTGACTGTAAAGGCCTGCGCTGAAGACACTTCAAGTGCCTTCTCTACCCTGGAAATCAAATAGGTCACTTATGGAGAGGCTATGGAACAGCTTAGAAGCTAGTACTGTTCTTCCCCTACTAAAACCTTCCTGGGGGGGTAGGGGTGGGAAGCATCTGCTATATAAAGAGAATGCATAGGAGAATGGGAAGATTATGAAAAGGACTGCTTGGAGCATTCCCAAATTTAAAGCTGCTGGTCATAAAGACAAATATCTTCTGTAAAGGCAAGTCCTCCGCACGAAGGCAGCTGAATGCTGCTGGCTGTCCAACAGGCTTCTATACAAGTAAGGGCTGGCAGGAGTCACCTCTGCCCAGCCTCCAAATATCACACTCACCGAAAGGCCAGCAACAGAAGGATATGGGATATTTTGAAATGTCTAACGTTTTAAGGACGAAGTCCCAGCGAGTAGGTCTTTGTTGAGCCTTCTTTTACTGCCTACCATCATTAAATGGATAAATCAGACTAGGTTTCCAGAGTGACAGAAGGCTGGCTGCTTCCCTAGGAGTACTACGAAGCACCAGACACTATTTTTCAGAGCTGAGGGAGTGCTATTCAACGATAGTCAGAAAGGGCCTCCAAATGGATTTCTGAACCTGAGATTTGGCCTCATAGACCTAAAAATGCAGACTGTATCCAGATACAATTAGCTTAAAAGCTTCTGTGATTGAATAATTGAGTATATCCATACTGCAAACTAAAAGAGGGCAAGGAGAAAGCTCAAGCATAAGCATGAAAGCTCACATCACCCATTTAATTGCTTAATTGTTGGTTCATTCCTAGCTCTGGTCACATACAGGGGACTCGATACAGCAATCGGTTTTAGTCACAAGACTTGTGGATATCAGGACACAGTCTATACAAATATCCTGGAAATGCAGCACTCCAAGAGAGAAAGAGGAGCTTTCATATTTCTGGCCTCTGGCCTAATACACTGCATTTGCCTTAGGTCCTAAACCATCCGCAGCATTACTAGTTACTTAGTTCTTCAAGGATTTATTAAAAAACAACAGGAAAAAATTTACGTTACGCTGGACTAGACATTATATTTCCTTGAAGAAAGCAAAGTCTCAAAGTTGGAGAATGTTAAGCTTTTAGAGCAAATGATTTAATAGTCTCTTAACTGTGGAATATACAGAGCAATAATTCCGACAAAAGGTGACTTATCTTTCTGGGACAGCTATCAAATTGCTTGTGCAGATTAAATACGTGCTCCAAACTGTATGCATACAGGTACTAAAATCACCAAGTACTGCTGAAAATGTCCAAAATCATCCCTTGTGTAACTCTATTGAAGCCAGGGGAATTACGCTTGGGAGACATTTGTCACATTTATAGGCAGATTTCAATCTCTGTGACAGCAGAACAAAGGCTCCTGGCAGCAGGAACCCTGCCAAAAGTTCTCATAGAGAGAGAACACAAGGTGTAGGCACATGAGCCCCATCACTGACTATTTCAAGCCCAAAAAGAGACTGAACCAGATTTTGTAGAAAAGGTCCAACCTACTGCCTCTTCCCTACATCACAGAATCACAGAATCACAGAATGTCAGGGATTGGAAAGGACCTCAAAAGATCATCTAGTCCAATCCCCCTGCCGGAGCAGGAACACCTAGATCAGATCGCACAGGAACGCATCCAGGCGGGCTTTGAATGTCTCCAGAGAAGGAGACTCCACAACCTCTCTGGGCAGCCTGTTCCAGTGCTCTGTCACCCTCACCGTAAAGAAGTTTTTTCTCATATTCAAGTGGAACCTCCTATGTTCCAGCTTGAACCCATTGCCCCTTGTCCTGTCACTGGATGTCACAGAGAAGAGCCTGGCTCCATCCTCCTGACACTCACCCTTCACATATTTATAAACATTGATTAGGTCACCCCTCAGTCTCCTCTTTTCCAGACTAAAGAGACCCAGCTCCCTCAGCCTTTCCTCAGAAGGCAGATGCTCCATTCCCTTCATCATCTTCGTGGCTCTATGCCATGAAGTAAGCATAAGATCCCTGTGCAACCCCAGGTGGGTTTTACAGCTGCCCTCCCAGTGAGCCTCAGGACCACTAGTGCAACCTACAATATTTCCATCAACTTGATAAATGCAAATGCCATGTCTCCGATCAGATCAGCAATCTACTGGGATGAGGCAGAGAAAGAAATAACTGCTCAAGACGTTAAACTGCCCACTACTCTTCACCAGTTCCCCTCCTTCATCCATCCCAGTTAGGGCATATTAAATAGAAAACGCAAACTGAAAAAAGGACGGGTGAGTAAAATAAGACATACATGAATTTGTTTCATGCTATGTGTGCAATTTCCATCAAAAGATTTCTGATGGTGCCTGGTTTCGAGTGATCATCAGGAAGTTAATAATAACAAAATGGGTACACATTCAGTGTTTCTTCCATTCTAATAGAAGGTACTGTTCCAATGAGAGGAAATTATTTCCCAAATGAACTGATACCTTAAAAAGCAGATGGAAGTAGGACGACAGCAACTACTACATTTTCTTTTGCCTTACTCTGCTTTTGCCTTAATAACGAGATTGCTGCTGAGCACTGACACAACTGGCCCCTCTTCCCATCTCCTTCACCTTAAACTTACTGAACAGACTGAAACTCTTAATGAGCCTTGGAGCAGAAAGGAGAAAGTAAAGGTAAACAGACATACCACTTCATCAGAGCCATGGAGATAACAGAAAATGGACATCACACATTACTGCATTTAATAAGACAAACAATAAAAGGAAACTAATGGTAAAATAATTCTTTGGTTTTGTGTGTTTTTTTAAATACACCTAGTAATACAGTAACTGCAATTCAAAGGCAGAAATATTAACTAAAAAGGATGATTAACAAGCACAGTGGATAATTTTTCTGCTGTCAGTCTTAAACAGGGAGAGAGGAGTTGCTGTGCTCTCCTAAAGTCATTTTTCAGGAACAGATCCTTAGAAATCGAAACCTCTAGGGAGAATCCTAAGTGCAGCAAATCACTGAGTACAAATCAGATACCTAGACAGCTCTGTAAAAAGGTTATTCACTATAGATTCAGTTATGCCATGAAGCCACAAATCATGGAAGGAATATAATGGCAACATCACTGTCAAGGACAATTGCCATAGTTCCTGAGACAGGACATTGGGCCAAATTAGAGCATTTCTTGCACTTAGAGTTGCAAAAAACCCAAACCAAACCAACCTAAACCCCCATTTCTTGACTTGCACAAACACCATGCGTTAACGGCCCTACTTCATTGAAAATCCTTCTTGTCTATATATTCAGCACCAGGAAAAAATCCTTTTTCCATAGCTGTCAGTGTATAGAGTACTGTAGACTACATAGTCAATAATAAAGTGCTTCTTTTGACAAAATAAATGATGCAAACAAAATATGGCCTAGCATGCAAAAGAGTATTAAAAATCACAGTCTTGTGAGAGGGTCACTTATCAAATAAATAGATAAATAAATAAATAAATAAAAATCCTGTAGTATGCTAACTCGAGATACTCTATAATAAAGACTGCTCTTCTGAAAGAGAGACAGTAGACATCAATATGCTAAGTAGATCTATTCATTAGTGTATTAGAAGAGAAAGTTGACTAAATAGTTGAAGACTGCAGGGGATCATTTCAGTTAATGAAGTATGGAAGACTGTAAATAACTTCACACAGATTTGCACATGTTAGATTGAATGAGAAACACCAATTTCTGGTAAAGGAAATGATCATTTGTATCAGGAACAAAAAGCTTAAGACTTCTAGTTTGAAATATGACATTTATCTAGACTTTACATTAAGCTTATCAGTAAACAATGCATGTAAGTTTAAAAGAAAGGTGTATTTTTTGGAATTAATAATGATATATAATATGATTTGTTATACAAAACTTCAGTGGAACTTCAGATTTCAAAATTTTTTTTTAAAATGCAATAGGGAAGAATCTGAAACATCCAAATTTCATATTGATTAATATTCCAATTTTTAACTAATTAACAAACCTTCCATTGACATTGTTCACAATAGGATTTTATTGCAATGAATTCTGCATGCTCCCTGAGGCCCTTTTCTCTGTAGTTTGTTTTTGGTCTTATTTCTCTGAACACTGTAAGATAAGGCAAATGGGGTTGGAATCAAACCCTTGTATCTTCCACACTTTATTAAGAAAATAACATTTTTTTCGGAAGACCTTTTAAGAAGGCTGTGTCAAACATTCATACTGGGTTAACCTGAAGCATCCAATGTCCCAGAGGGATACATACCAGTCATATGGAAGCTATCAACTCTGCACCAACCAAAAAGCAGATCTTTGCTTTACTTCTAGTCTTATGGATCCAACACTCTTGAGGAACTACACGTATTTGGAAAAGCAACAGGTAACTAAGCAGAAAGTCAGTACACGAAAAGAAAGAAAGATAGGTTCAGGTAGAAAAAAATATTAAGTGGGCTGAACGGCTCACTAGAAGATCAAGCTGTCACATTCAAAACATTCAGCTAAAATCTGGAAAGCTTACAAACACAGAGATTACCAGAAGGCATAAACATTCTCTTCTTGCTAAATTTACATAGAGGAAAACTGTTCATTAAATATGTGGGAGGCTTTTTTTTTTTCCAAATAAACACCAATATTGCAAATGTAAGTTCCAAACACCCAGTCTCTACAATGCTATTGAAGCCCCTACTCCTCCCATACTTCTAAAAAAATAATGGATAAGAACATCCCATATATAGGTATATGTGGGTTTAAGTATTTAATTACAATTATGTTTTATTAACACAGTGAATGTAAAAAGCTTACACTGTTAAAGCAGCTATTCATACATTATGACTTATTTTACTAATATTTGGAGGGATCAAGCTAAGTCAGATGACTCATATTCCTGTATCTTAGAGAACTGAAACACAAAGATGATGCAGCACAGTGAGTCTTAGCATTAGAGTCTCTGGGGCACATGTTTTAATAGGTTCCTATTTTAAACCCACTTTTATTCTTTCTCTGCAGTGATAAAGGAAATATAAGATTTAGTGTTTACTTTTAAGCATGAAGACCTGTCTGTTAGAAATGCCTGTCTCCCTCAGCTATTATTATTAAGGAAACCTAGGGCAAATAACCTGCTAGTTTAGGAACATCAAGAATATTCCTAAAACTAGAAGTCATGAAAATTGCTACTAAGACAATAAATAGAAGAGAAAGGTAAGTAAACCAAGTCACATATTTTCAAGGCTTATCTCTAGGTATTCTGAACTCCAATACCACTTATGATCTAGGGAGTCTCCCACATCATTTTATCTTGGTGGATGATCCTGCATTTACAACAAGTGACTTAGAACCTGTTACACAGAATTCCCATCACGGCATGTTTTACAAACACATAGCAGTACAGAAAAGTGTAAACTGTATCAGAAAGTGGGACCTAGAGATTAGCAAAAACAAGTAAGCATTCAACAAAAGTGGAAAGAAATTAGGAAGCTAGAATATCCTTCCACCAAACCCGAGTTAGACAAAATTACTCTACCACTGAGCTCTTACATTGAACGCTACAGCAACCAGTACTTCAGATGGAACAGGAATATATCCATCTCTTCCTATATTTACTGTCAAGTAATCAAAGCTCTGTTTTCTTTCCTAACTAAATGGGTGCATATGGGCTGCATGCCAGGACAGACCAAACAGTGCCCTCAGTCTAGCCTGCACAGAAGGAAACAATCTCAGACAGATTGCTCACATCATATGTCGCCATCAATATCACCTGCTCTTCAACCTATACATTCCCAGAGCCTGCTACATTACCCATGGCATGACTAAAACCTGTTGTTCTCATGCCCATCCATCTAACGCAGCAAGAGCATGGTCAGAGCCTTCCAGTGGGCTTTCACAGGAATTGCAGAAAATAATCTCTTAGGTGAAGGTTACACACAGGTGGGTAGTGACTAGTACAAACACCCTTGCTGCTAAAGTGGCTTATGCCAGAGAGAGCTCAGCTGGGACAGTAAAGTTGAGGCAGGGTCAGTAGAGATGGCAGGTCTGGAAGACCAACATTGCTTCACTCTCTAGCTAAGCAAGTTTTAGCTGAAAAATCTGAGACGCACCTTAAACAGAGAGGTCTACAGTGCCATTTTTGCAAAGTCACTGCTGAGGTCAAAACTATACTTTCAATAATCTTGACTATGCTCTGTCCTTTGTGTCATTACTATGTAGGTTCTTTTTTACCCTGGGAAATTACCACTCTTTATGATCTGGAATTCTTCAAGGAGAGCTGGAACCTCACTACCTCCCTAATGTATCACTATACAGATAAAACATTAAGAAAAAAAACAGTGTGATTCAGGAGCGGGGGAGGCTATCCCACTGATTTGATAGACTCAAAAGGTTAATCTTCAGCTACATCTTGCTCATTAGTCTAAATATACATCTAAAACATCAGTATGCTTAAAAGTACTTTGTCAGTACCCATTAAGAATGTGCATTGCATATTTCAGACATGTCTTAATAGGTGCTGAAAAGCAGGCACTGTTCCTCTTTCTAATGAGTGGTTTTCCCTCTGAGTGCACTAGGAAGCTATGATGCACCTTAAAGTGACACCGGTATGCCCTGGGGACATGCAAGAGCAACCCATTCTGTGAAAATCAGGCAATTAAGAGGTGTAAAGTGCAAGCATGACTTCAAAGTAGCTATTCTTTCAGGTCTTCATTGCAAGTCCTATTTCATCACACTGATATAAGGGAGGTGAAGAGGTCTACAAAGATCTTTCTGATACTGGCCACCTACACTGGAATGTGGACAGCTGAAAAAAAGGAGCCACTTGTAAGGTTATTATTCCACCTCTGAGACATGATAAAGTCTTTCACATCATTCTGCTAATGTAGCTACACTGTGGAAGTAAATATCCTGCAGCAGATAGATTAATTGCATCTGCCAGTTAAGGACCAAAACAATCTCTATACTGCTAACCATCCCTGTGCCTCAGGCCCTGCAGTGAATAACCTCCCTCTGGGTTGGACCAGTGGCCCACAGTTCAGTCCCCCAACCTCATGCAGTGCCTTGTGGCCGTTAGACATAATTGTTTGATTTTTTGAAGTTGTTTCAGTCCAAATACCTGAAATAACAGGAAGGCTGTTGTACAATCTGTCAGCGCAGAGCGGTGTGTGTACACAGCATGCTGTTACGGGAACGAAGGACATGGCATCAGAACATATGGTGTGTTTGGAAGTACACGGCCTGCTGGGATGGCGTAGAGGACTGTGTAGGGCAGAAGAAACCAAACCTGGGATAGTCGTTGTTGAGGAACAAATTGTCCTCACAGTGAAGCATCTCCTGAACTGCAGCTGGGTTCATCTTGGAGTGAGGGAATACTTTGGTTTGCTTCACCGGAGAGCCAGAAATTAACTAATGTATCTACCACTTCACAAAGAAGCAGCTGATTTATTTGACATTGCCAACACATCCAAAGTTTCCTTTTCCACTGAAGCTGCAGGAACAGGTTGGGTAAGCACACATCTGGCGTGACAGCAGTTCTAGAAAACGTGAAGGTAGGTGTTAAGGGCTGCACAGCTAAGGACAAGCTAGTGGCAGGGGAACAGTGGCAGTGAAGTTTATGGTCACTGGTAATGATGGAAATGAGCTTCACCTGGCAGCTCTTCTAACACCGCTCACACCGAGGAAGTGCAGTCTCCTGTTGCTCCTGGCCATGCCAGACGGGAATGAGTGTATGTGCAGTACTGCTCCCCTCGAGGTGGCAGCCCAACTGGGAAGTATGAGCACGAATACCAGTAGTGAAGGTCCAGCACTGCTTATTTAAAAACGTAAAGGCCATGAAGGCAACTCTCTGCCTCTAACAGGAATACAGCATACTCCCAGCTCTTGCACAATGGGTAAAAACACATGAGCAACTGGATTCTACTTTCAACATGGGGAATGAGAGGGTTGCCAGGCTTTGAGCAGGGCATACCTTCTATATCATGCTATAAAAAAAATGGGAATTGCAAAACAGCCATCACATAATTTCAAATACTTTAAACTGAAAAGTGCTGTTTCCTCCCCCCCACCACCCACATGCACACAAGCTTGTACACACATGAGTAAGAGTAACATATCAGCATCACTCAGCCTTGTAGATGTAGCCTACCTGTGACAATGGCTGAATAAATGAGTATGCAAAAGGTAAGCTCAGACTCCTGATGACTTGGGAATGTCAGATAATGTTTGTTCATATGCTTAGAGGTTTCTCCTTTCTTATCCCATTACTGATTTAATCGTTTACCACTAGGCGAGCACATTGCTCACTGAGGAATTGCTGTTCACCAGAACTAAACACAGAGGGTAACAGCTACATGGCTACATTTTCACAGCTGTTTGCTACAGAGATTTTGGGATACAATTAAAAAAAAGAACCAAACAAACAACTTTTCCACCAATAACTGATGTATGTAGTAAGTGACTGCTGCTTGTCCTTTGGAAGATCATGTAATTTCAATGTTAAAATATCTTCAACTTTGTTCCACCATTTTTTCTACTTCAGGCTGTGCCTACTACTGCTATTCCATAAACTGTCCTTTGGGCTATCAATAACATCACATGAAACCTCTGCTAGTGCATCTGGAAATTGTTGAAAACCCCACAGGTAACAGAAGGAAGGAAAAGCAGAAGTAAAGTAGAATTGAAATGTATTCCTTAAAAGTCAGTGGTTGAAAGAAATGCTTTCAATAGTGTCTAGGTATTTATAAAAGGAATCAGTCCATGCCTTTTGAAAATATCCAATTGAAAAGTTCATATTCATTATATTTTCTTAATAAAGCAACTAAGAGGAAAAAATAATTAGTGCCAGAATCTATGCAATTGACTGGATGAAGCTGATCAGTTAATAAAGTACTTGGGATTGCGTTCTTATGTCTAGACTAGAAGATTTGATATATCAACATTATTAAGAGTTCATGCTATAATTATGGAATATTACTGGGCTGGAAATTTATCTATGAACAGGAATTATTTTGTGTATCTGCAAACTTTTTTTCTGATGAATGATGTTTAGCAACAGTTTTTACAGAATTTAGATGAATTCATCAGTATTTCAACAACACGACACTTTCCAGGAAACAAAACAGTGTTTAAATTCAGAGAGTCAGCCTGACAGTGAATGCACAGACATTCATTTAAAAATCAGCATTTTGACAAAGTGTGAAGAAGAACGGGTAAATTAGTTGGCATAAATCTGCACAGACGCACTGCAATTGTCAACTTATATTTAATTGAATAAATGGTATCAATGTCACAATAAAATTTTGAATACTGAGTGGTAACCAAAGCAACACTAACTGGGGAAGAGAAATACACAGGACTCAAACTTAGCCCTAGAAGACCATGAACTTAAGGCCTTTGAAACAACTGGTTGCCTTCATATCTGAAAAAGGATTTTACAGATACTTTCACTTTTTTTTTTAATTTTTATTTTCTTTCTCTGAGACAGACAAGGGGAACCCTAGTAAGGAAATTGCATACATATAAAGTAGCTCAAAACCTAAGGACTGTTTTCACTTAGAGTAAATAAAATACATTCCTCAAACACTCCTGTAACACAGCACATCCACAGGGTATGTGAAATACATAAAGTACTGGTGACATGAGCTTTGGAAATTGTACCTTTACTTAAAAATATCTCTCACCTCTAATATACAGTGTCTGTTAAAAAAGGATCTCCTTGTCTCCCATCCTCACCCTCAAAACACAGTTGGAGCAAAATTCTTGGTTCCACTTGTCCTCTACATTTGCAACTGGATGAACTTATTGCTGTCAGTCTCTTTTCTAAATTAACGTATATTCTCATGCCTTTTTCAGTTCATATAATGCATTATTTAAAGCAGGAACCTGATTTTTCTTGTGTGCTCAAAATGCCTATTACACTTCAGGAAATGCAAGAGCAACAATTGCTTTCACAGCAAGTCAGATGTTTACCCTGTTAAACTAGGATGTATCAACTTAACAACTTAATTCACTTTTACCAACTTTGATGAGATTTGCTCTGGAGTTATAACACTGTAAGAAAGTCTGTTTTACTACAACTACCTGTATTTTACAGCAGTGAATTAAAAAAAAAAAAATGTCACTAGACCTTTAGCTTCTGAAGAGGTGTGGATTTTACTCTTTTCTCCAAGTTTCCAGTAAGACACACTGTGGGCTAGTGTATACACTATACAAAATAAGATTGCGTCTCTTGGGCAACACTTCTATAAATTTTATTCCTGACAAGAGCAGCAAAAGCAACAAAGAATAGTCTACAGAGACATACTAGAAAACAATAAACATAGTATTAAAAAGCTTGGAAAATGAGAATTATCCACTTTGAAGCAGCACTGCCTCTGCAGTACTGTTTCCACTTTCCATTCAAAGGCAAATAAATTCTCCATGACAGCTCCTAATGGCTTCCACAGCTGCTCACTGAACTTGCCCCTCAAATTACAGGGTAATAAAAGAATAACAACCCTTGACTGCCTAAATGAGGGGGTGGGTCCTCCCAGTAAAAGCGTGTCTTTCATTACTTGCCCTTTTCTTTTGCTCGTCCAATAAAGTAGTATCTCACAACTACTACTAAATAGCTAACAATTAACAGACTAATATATCTTTATTCCACTTAAATAATTCCCTGGAGCATCACTGTGGTAATGCTCTAGAGCTGGGTTATAGTTTGTTTGTTTAAAAGTCAGCAATGTAGTAATAACAACAACCCTTACTTCAAGTAAGCATACCAAGGCACTTGGTATTACCATCTCTGTAACATCATGTTGTCAGGTTTCTTCTTCTAGATTATTACATTTTCTGCACAACACATAACTACATTTCTGTCGAATGCTGCTTTTCCTATTCATCTGTTACTAGCTTGGCAAGTTTTGGTTTCCCTCATAGGAGGCTACCTACATATATCCTGAAAATTTGAGAATTTCATCTGTGGATATGTCTGTCCTGACCTGCTTTCAGCTTGACATCCCCACAAAGAGGAATATAATCTAAATTCAGTTGATACAAACAAACAAGAATTTAGCTGGATAACCACATTGCTACAGGTGAATTTCTGCCAATATAACTATTAAGTTCAGATGACAGCCTCTCATATTCTGTCCTAGTTTCATACATGCAAGATTCTTTAAAGTACTTTGTGTGTAACAAAGCCAGAGGCCTGATCCTCACAAATTCTGAAGTCAAAGGTTATGTGACCAGTTTTTAAGGGTACTGATGTCCACTGCGCTTCAACATCACTTTGAAAAGGCTCTCACTGCACTGAGCACCAGACAAAAAAACCAAAAGTTATTCAAGGCAACCACACAGCCTCTAACCTCACTGGACACAACAATATTCTTATCTCAGCTTTCTTAAACCAGTTTTCCAAAGGTGGTGCAACTCTTGTTTAAAATGGTTATTATACAATATTATGTTGTTGTTGCCTTACAATGCGTAGGAGCTGACACTGTAAATGAAAGACAAGCCAGGCTTAAGATAAAGTCAGTAGTAAGTGAGGCAGAATAAACAGAGATATAAAATTGTTACAGATTCCTCATATGAAGAAAGGAATCTCCTAATGCACACTCCTCCTTGACACAGGAAAATAATGGACATGCTCACCTCCTCCTATACCAGCATCCACTAGCTGGGATTTTTCTTTTTTATAAAGTTATATATATAACAGCTTGACAGGAATTTTAGTAAAGACTTAAGTACTATAATGTCTAAAACAGAAAACAACCTGAGAAATCAAAGTAATTTCCAAAACTATTTCAATAAGCAGCTCTGATGCTGATTTTGTTTTCATGCTGACGAAGTCAACATGCTGATGTTGATTTCATTTACTGATGCAGATCATCGATCGTACCACATCCTCTGCATATAAATGTGAATAAGATAAATTAAAAAGTATATATAAATTATATCTGATAACTTTTGTGGTTTTTTTTAATAGTTTGTATGTGAATAAAAATATTTTCTAAGCTTTCTACCATTGATATCGTCTTAACAGTCTTCTGAAAGTAAAAAATAGAGCTGTTCATAGTTTGGGTGTTTAAGATTTTAATCCATACACACTTCCTTCCACCTAGACACCTGAACTCCAGGAATTTACAAAGTCACTTAAGTTATTTCATTATTTCATTCTATGATTCTTTGATAAACTGGCACATGAACTATGATCCATTTATTCTATCTTCATCAACTGTTTGATGCATGATGTAAAAATAATTCTGTGAGAGCAAGCCCATCCAATTTCCTTTGCCACTTCCATTCTCTTTGGAGTTTGTCATCCTCCTTTTTGCAGAGTAACAGGGCTTTTTTATCTACATTATCAGGAAATTCCAGTTTCATGAGAAGTTTTTTTGTTGTTGTTGATATTTGTTGATCAGCTTCAACACATAAACTGTAGTATGGATATATTTTTTCTCAGCGAGTTGTAAAACAGAGTCTCTGACACATTTTATAGCCAGGACATTATGATGGGACATTGCTTTCTAATTTACAGTTAATTTCTGCTGAATTTGTAGCTGTTTATCAAACATCAATGTTTTTAAAACTTCTTACAATTGAAATACCATCTTGATCCTACTTTCTATCACATGAAATTCCATGAACAAAGATAAAAATATTGCCCTACATTTTCCACACACTTCTCTAACTAAATGGTGTTAAGGAGTATAGACTGGAATATATGTACTGGCTGGTCTTGTTTTACTGACCATAGAACAGTGTTATAAAATGTACATATGTTGGTTATTAAGCTATTGTATTGGGTCTGGCTGAGACAGAGTCAGTATCCCCACAGCAGCCCTCCCAGTGCTGAGTGTGACACTGGCAGCCAGCAGGGTGTGTGTAACACATCTGGGGAGGAGGCGGAGCCAGGACAGCTGACCCGGATTGGCTGTTCCATACCATGTGACATCAGCTCAGCCATAACAGCCCAGGGCAGGGAGGAGGAGGGGGGCATATGTTACTGTGTTTGTCTCCAGGAGCAGCTGCTACACACACTGAAGCTCTGCTTTCCTGGGAAGTGGCTGGACATTGCTTACTGGGGGGAAGTAGAGAATAACATCTTTGTTTCCCTTTTGTTTCTGTGCATGGCCTTGGCCTTTGCTTTAATTAAGCTGCTTTTATCTTGACCCACGAGTTTTTCATCTTATTCTCCCCTTTATTTTACTGAAGGGGGAGTGATAGAGGGGCCTGGTGGGCACCTGGCATCCAGCCATGGTTAACCCACCACAGTTACTGTGACAAGCTCTAGGTAAACAGTAAAATAAAAATTTTTAAAAGAAAAAAAAAAGAAAATATGACTATGAGTCATTAGATGGCATTTTTGAGTTAGTACTGAGTAAATGCCCAGACTGATGTTATGTGTTGCTGGAGGCAGAGTCTTTCATGTCAGATATGAAACTGTGGTCCTGATTGTTTATAATTAGAGGGTCCCATGACATTTTTTTGAGGGACTCAGGGAAATAAGGTCTAGCATCCTGGCAAGATTCCAGTGTTGGTAATTACATTATATCCCTAATTTTTTTTCCCCTTAAATTGCAGCTGGGGAAAAGAGTTCATCTGCTTTTTAACAGTTATAAGGAGAAAAACCCAAACCCCACTGTTCTCATGTTGCTGATGGGAAGGTTTGCAGTGCTTCTAATCCAAAAAAAGACTGTGTGAAGTGCCTGCAATTGCACTTTAGGGCAGTGCAGGACCAATATGAAGTATTGTTTTTAATAAAACAGAGTAAATCTGTTTTTTCTATAACATAGTTATATTACTCATTTTCTTTCAAAAACAACATGCATTTATCATAGCAACCCAAAGCAGCAGAAATAAATAGGATTTTGCAGATTCTTCACAAAAATAATTTACCCATTCTGGTAAAGTCTGGTGATTCCCCCAGAAGAGATTAGATTTTATTATATTCGTTAGAATATTTGCCATCTCTTAGAAAAAGTATATTCTTCGTGTTCAGACTATGCAGCCTTCCGTGATATTAATGTAGTGAGAACACTGTGGATAGACACCTTAACAGAGTTGGCAAAACTAAATTTCAGTAGCAGAAGGAAATCTTTTGCCATCTTCCTTTGTTCAGCTCCTTTTAGGGCGACCTTACCTAGTGGCTATTTTTCTGTATTACTTGTATCATGTCAACACTTCTGCTGAAGCACCTTTTGCTTTCCACCAACTTAGATTTCTGATACAATTCTCCAGAAATCAGGAAGACCAAAGAATTGAGTGCAATTACACTGTACCATTTTGAGCAGCGAACACAACGTTTTTTGATAAAAAATCTGGGCATTTTTCCTTGACGAATATAATGAAAAAGGAGAAGGGAACTGGAAGGCAGAACTTTACTAAAACTTGGGATTCAGGGTCAAGGGACCTGCCCTGGCCAGAAAGGGACATTAAAGCTTCTCAAGAAGTGATCCACACTATCGAAGGATTCTGATCAGTTTTCACTCTGAACAACTCTGGTACCTTCTAGCATGCCAGATGGTATTACCCCAAACCCCAGAATTACAGAGAGATCGTGTGTCCCTCCTTTATATATGTGTTGGTAATGAAATACCTCAAAGTCTCTTTGCATCCTCTGAGGGTAGCAGTGTAGGGGTAGCAGGGAGAGCCCTACCTTGCTACAAGAGATACTGCTACTAGAATCAGCAGAAAATCACTGCAAAGTACAAAAGTCCACAGAGAGAAAGTCTGACTTTGTCACCTCTAGTTAGCTATTGCTGTCCTGAATTATTTTTAATGGGTACAACTCCCATCTTTTTGCTTTTTGTGTATGTCTCAGTATTATCTGAGGGCTCTAAGGATATGAAAGTTGTCTAGGCAGTTTCCAGCACTCAAGAAGATAACAAATACATTTTTTAAAGCAGAACAATCTGAAGCTTGTTATTCTAGAGGCAAATTGTTAACCTTTTCACTATGTAATGGTCCATGGACCTGAAGAAAAGAATAGGATGTGTATCATAGTTCCTTTTATTTTCTCCCTTTATTCTTTAGAGATTTGATTCACCTCAGATTAAAAGGCAGTTCTTTCTTTGCCACTAAGTTTTCCAAAAATAGAGCCTTGGTTTTAAATATCATTTACATCAGAGTCAAAAGAATAATCACATAAATAAGAATTTATGAATAATTAATCACAACTGCTATTACATTCGCACAATACTATTTTTAATTTATGGGGATGACAATGGCTTCTTTACCAACCCGGCAAGGGGCAAGTAGCAATTAAATTAGCACACCGATTAACTGATGAGTCATTGTATAGGCATGCAGAGATTGATTTATTGATTGATTGATTGACTGATGAATCTTTTTACTGTGATCTTGCCACAGTGCATCTGAACAACAAAGAAAATCTTGTGTTACAAACAGTGCCCTCAACCACAAAAAGATTATAAAAGTTCCATAAATACAGAGAAGTATCGTAATTGCTATTTTCTCTGAAAGGGAATTATTTTGCTCTCAACAAAAGAAAGGATGAAATCTAAACCCTGTTGCAGCTGCCATAATCTGCTGAGCGCTTACAATTCAACGGGGAGAAAAGAGCCCTGCTGAAGTGCTCCAGTAATGATACTTCTGCCTGAAGAGTAACTGAAACTTTCAAAACACTCAAAATGTGGCCATTTTTACATTCCTGATAGTGAAAGAAAACGCAAGGTTTTCCTTCTGAAAATGTCAGATAAGATACGCACGCCGGTTTTGTGCCTTTTTTCCTCGTTTCCCTACCCAGATGTCTACTAATTCGTACAGCTCCATGGAAACAGAATAACTGACTGAAAACATAGTGAAAGAGCAGATACAAAAGGGAATTTGAAGAAGCTTTTGGTTTTGTATTTCTTTGAGGTAGCAACAGGTGAAACTAACAGTTAAAAATGTATTTAAAAGCAACAAAAGATAAAAGCCTGGTTCTCCATTTTTCTGTGATAAATTAGGCTGGTATTTCAAAGGAAAATATTGCAGATGAAGGTGGTTGGAATTTTTGCACAAAAAATAGTTTCTCATTTGGCTTGTAGAACTGAACCTTTCCAGAGAAAAGTGGTGGTGTTTTTAGCAAAGATGTAATTACTGGTCACCATGTGTGAAAGGGAGCACATATGCACCTACATCCAGTATACATTGAACAGACAGGTGGCCACAAAGCTCATATGTGATGTCTGAGAGACAGGTTGACACTGCTGTTCTCCCTGATTCAGACATAAAACTTCATCTTTATACTCTTGGTTTCATTCCAAAAGATACTGGTTTTACTCCAGTACAGTGCTGGGAATAGCTTTGAAATACCAGAGGTGTCTTAAGAGCGACAAAATTATTTCCTTTCTTCCTTTGCTTTCAAAACCTAAATATTGTCTACAGATACAGAAAAATTTATACGACTTACAATCTGCTTTCCATTACCAAATTATTCAGATGGGGTATTATGAAAAAGAAACTCATGTTATGAATGTTCATGCTGACTCTATATAAATTTATACACTAAATTGTCTATTACGTATAGAACATATCTTTATTCTAAAGTTTAGATTTTGTTTTGTTCCTGTACTCAAACTGATTAAGACATTTCTTAACACCAAAAGATGTGCATAATACAACAAAAATAAAACACATGCTCTAGAGAAAAGATAAAAGTTCAGTTATGACGGAGGGAATGGAGACATGTTTATTTAGTCATCTGATCAAACAAGAAGATGAATTAATAGTGACAGCTTCTAGGTCCTTTATTCCAGTGTGTAATTGGAATCCTTTAAACACAGGTCTTTCTTTGAAAATCAGATGTCCCTTCAAATTCATGCAAACCATTCTACTCCAATATCTACATCTATAACTGGAGATCAAGGGAGAGACATACAGCCTAAGTGGAGTGTTAATAGAGAGGTAGCTGGGACATTCCTACTATTTTCAACAAGGAGGAAGGCAATGTTCTGCAGACAGCAATTAAATCTTCAGTGGGTCATTGTCTTAGATAGTTCCACTTTTTATGTGGATAGCTGAGGGACACCATGTTTCCCACCCAGGAATTTAAGTACAGAGTTTGTTCACAACCACAGAATCAGTCACAGATTGGTTGAGGTTGGAAGGGGCTTCTTCAGGTCATCTTGCTCAACTCCAACTGCGTTTCCTACAGTTTCTCAGATAGGTTGTGCTTTGTTTAAACGACTTGGAAACGGGAGGCTGTTGCCTACTCCTCATTTCCCAGATGGCTGGGACAGCCCCTAAGCAGCTCCAGGGAAGAAGACTGCTGAAAACAGGAGTTTCAGGATGGAACAAACTCATCCCACTTCCCTGCCCAAAGGCAGGCACCAGGCAGACGTGGGTATGGTGTTTTGACAGCTCCACAGGTTTGTACAAAGGCTTGCTTATCTCCGAAGCAGAGGGATTAAAAATATGCAGAGAGAAGCAGAAGCAGGCTAGCAACACAGCAGCCAGGTAGAAGAACTGAATCCATGAACAAAAGCACATCTCCTCACCATACTGTGTTTCAGCAACAGTACTTTGACACAACCCTATTTATTTCACAAAGAAAGTACAAAGAGGGATTCAACCTCACTGTCATTTTCTCCTCTAACACGAAGGATCCTCTGGACTCTAATTACTAGCTAACTTCTCACATCAAGAAAGGGAAATGCTGGTAGGACACACGGAACTTATTCTGAAGGAGATAAAATTGTGAGCAGGTTTTTCTGATGAATCACAAAAGAGCACACTCCAGTGTGTTTAAAAATCTCTGAAACAGACACAGTAATCTGAAATAAAGCTAAAAGACAAGAGGTGCAAAAGGGGATCAAAGCAGGATCTGGTGGTTTCTGAGAAAACGAGAAGCTGACTTTAAAAACAATGTTAAGCCTTCATTGGATTAGACCAAAGGTTTCAGTAGAAAAGCATCAGAGGAACTGATGAAGTGACCAGCAGCCTGCCTGTCATAATTTTAAAAGTTTTGCATGAAACAACCAATTCTAGCCAAACTTTTGTTCTGAATTTGCTAATGGAAGTGACCTATAACTTGAACTTGAAAGCTCAGAAATCATGTTTCACAAATACAGTGTAAATCAGTCATCTGGATATGAAATTGAGCTTGCTGTAATACTTCAACAGATTTTATATATATAAGACATCTATTCATAATATACTGACATCCAAAGGAAGAGACACTGGGCTGTTCCAACTAAAAAGTTCCTTTTTTTTTTTTTCCTCTACCAGAGGAAGAGCTTTATTTGAATTACAGCCAGAATGAATGGTTGTAGGCAACAGCAACGGGGTTCCTAAAAGTCACTCCAAATTGTCTAGACATGTCAGAACTCTGGGGCACAAGGCTTTCTGCCAAAACTTGCCAATACTACGCAGATCTGGCACAATCCTTGTAATACATGCTTCAGTGTAAGCAGTTAATTTGAGCTGGCCAAAGCCCAAGCAAAAGAATGAAGCTGCTGTCGGCAAGAGAAATGAATGCAAAGGCTGTACTGACAAATTCAGCGTGGTAAACCCACTACCAGCTTATGTGCATTTAAAGAATTAAACAAATTACTGGATGACCTGCTACTTTTAGCCTGATCAGTACACCTAGACATAGCTAACGTACGTTAGCCATACTAGAAGCAACATACTCAAAAACCATGTGAAGCTATTTAACCGTCTTCAACCTGAACGGAAATAAACTTAATTTGTTTCAAAGCATTAATTTACATTGGTTTTACGTTTACAAAATGAACACTGAGGTAGTACAAAAATTACTGGATCCAGTGGATCCTTGAAGCAGTGAAGAGCTTTATATGAGTCTAATCTTACTAACGCATATTTGGGTTTTTTACGCTTACATCAATATCTGCACAGACTGCGTAAGAAACCACTTCTGTTATCAGCAGAGAAAACTGATTCCGGAAGAGAACTCTTGCAGGTGCTTCTGTTTTAGCATTCCTGCTTTTGAGACCTTTCTAGAGCTGAACAAATGTACTGGAGAACACAGCACAAGAGTGAAAATGAGCATGAGGAGGCAATGGTTTTTTTACAATAAAAATCTCGATTTCAGGGTGTGGGTTTTTTTTTTTTTTTTGCTTTTTTAAAGAAAACGCAACATGAGATAAAGGTCATGCTTAAGTTATTAAACTGCTTTCGGTGTTATGTGTGTTGGAAGAAGCTTGGAGCCAAGGTGAGCTTTATTCCTTTTCAAGAATTCTCTTGAGTCAGGAATCTCAGAAGGAACTTAACAGATGGTTTGGAATTTTGCAGTGTTGCAGTCATAGAAAAGGCTTCATTTAAGTGGGGTAACACTAAAGCCTTAACCCTTCAATAGTTCCCCCAAAGGACAACCACAAATACTGTCCTAAGTAGAAAAACAAATAATTCATCATTAAAAGGAATAGTTGTGCTCCAGAAGACATGGCTACTTGTCTCAACAACCACAGAACAGAAAATTCTTCCAAAACAAATGCAGAACTGCTGCAAAGTAGGTATGAAGTAGACAAGCAAATAAACCAAAACCCCACAACTCTAATAGACTTGTTAGCAAATGACTGAAAAAATGCTTGGAAAACACAGTCACTCTGAAATCTACCATGAGTAACGCAATCAAACATTTCCAACTGTGACAGGAGAGTATCGTAGAGATATCTACATGAACCGCTTAATCCACTCCCAGAATCCCTGAAGTGGCTTAAAATTTGGCTTGCACTGCTGTAAAAGGTTTCTGTCTGACTTTGATATGGAGATCAGTTTTCTGGCTTTCCAGAAATACTCAGCCAACACTCAGGATCGTTCCTTGCATATCATGCCGAAGACTCATTTTCTCAATGTCCTTTTCATTTTAAATGCAATGGATTTATTTTCTCTCTCCTACTTTTACAGCATCATCAAGGCTCATCAGCAAGTTCTTGTGGAAATAGGAAAGATGTGTATTGTTAACAACATAATACTGTTTGTCTTCTCTAAGGGCTTAACATGCAACAAATTGTAGGATCTGGATGCACATCTGTGGTGCTTCATCACATATCAAGAGAAAGCTTCTGAACATACACAACTGTTATCTAGGAGTAGGTGAGAGGGAGCTCTGTTTATGGGTATGGGTGCTGCCTGAATGCAGTGAAAAAAAGTGTATGCGAACAAAGTTATGAAATTGTATTGTATAAAAATTGCTGGTGATTTAGTCCTTCCAAAAGCAATACCCCAGCTTTAGAATAAGTGTATCTTCCTGTTGAGTGAAATGCTAACAGAAAGCAGATTATGAAGACACAGACTGTAATCATTAAAAGGCTTTGCTGTATTGAAGGGTAAGGTTACGGAACACTAACTTGCACAACAATCTTTGAGACACATCCATCTAGCCAGTCATCCTTGTGCTACCTTATAATTAATAGAGAGAAATTAGCTCCTCCAGAGGGTGATTAACTTTATTCTGCTTGAGAAATGTGAGGTGACTAACTGCTCAGGACAGAACTGATGCAAGAATAGTGATCTAGATCTTCCCTCAGCATGGCTCACAATAAAATAAGCGTGAACAGAATTGCTAGATTTGCACAGTGACTGAGAAATGTAGGCATTTTACAGAGGCTATCAAAGCCCTTCTGTGCTTCCAAAATTATGTCATGTCCTGGGTGTTCAGGGCATTAAAGAAGAATCTACTTCTGACTTAGATCCTTACAGGTGTTTAACCACAATGACAGTCTCCACTGAGAAGCCATTACATCTCAATGAGAAGATTTGGAAGGAATTGATATTTCAGTGAAGTTGTACGTCAGTGTATGTGGTTCATTACAAAGTGAAATGTGCTCTTTTGCATTTAAATGGGCAAGGAGATGAAAACATTAAATTGTGTTTCATTACAAATAAACATAAGACTGTCCATTCATTATACCCTCTCCCCCTGACTCAGCTGGTGATCACTAATAGAAGCTGGATATATGTGAAAATCTAGTATCCTGATACCATTTTATAGGTTTGTTCCTTTACTACACTTACAGAAAGATGTTGATTAGCATCCTGCAGAGTAACTAATATTCTGTAGCTAATTGTGTGCACTGCCATGACAGAACATCTAAAGAAGGACATTACCGCATATGTCTCAGAGGGAACAGGAAGCTACTTCATTTATAGGCACCCATCTGTCTAGTCACGGCAGAATTACATACAAGCACAATGCACAAATTGGTACGTCCTTCAGGAACAGCTCTCCCAGCACAACAGCCTGGCTCTCTGCACAACTCGATTCACACAGCAGTTTGCTGTGTTACAAGGTACATTGTATTGTATGCTTGATGACAGGCACAGAAGTTTGAATTAGAGAATTAGACAGGAGAAGATAAATGCAAAGTTTAATATCAACATTAGGAGCAACAATTATGTTTTAATTTTTTTTCCCAGTACAGTATTTATGTTGCTGATGTCTCCCTGTGGGACATTGTCCTGAAGTGAACAGTAATGCAGTTTTCAGCTTCAAGAGGTTTTGCCCAAATGTAGCTGACCAAAGATGAATGCTGGATCACAGAAAATAAGTCTATTTGCAGATTCAGATGACTCAGAGATTTTTAACAGCAATTAACTGTTGAGAATATTGATAACTTATAATTCATCATACACATGAAAGTAAAGTTATTATTGCACAGACTTCTCTGTGCCGCACTCAATAAACACATCTCTTTTTAAAGAGTCAGAGAAAACATTCTTCTTAAGTGTAAGCAAGGGACTCCACAGGGTATCCTTCCGCCACACTGCAGATCACTGAGGTCCTGAAGCTAATGCTGACCAAGCTCCCGTGTCTGCACGAGGCAGCTCAGCATGATGCACATGTCCTAAAAATATGCAACATTACACCTAAGACAGAACATTTCTCAGCAGGAATACAGTCTGGATATGGCACCATACAAATGCAGTTGCATTGCTTTTAAATTACTTAATTGGAAGTTATATTCCATTATTCCAGAGTCAGTGTGAGATGTTGCCAGCCTCAGCGTTTCTGCAGTGGCTGCCATTAGGCAGTATGGCTGTACAGTGCTGTCAATGCAAGATTAGATTTGCCTTGGAGAAACGTCTTTACTGCACTTTCAGATAATCTGTATTCTGAGCAACTGCCCTTCCACCAATTAAAAAAAAAAAAAAAAAAGGTTGTTCTGTACTATATGCTGACATGTTTGCTTTGGTGCATTTGCAAGCATAGATGTGTTTGTGGGAGGCATCATTTTCATGTTTATGATGCTGGCAATAAGTGTCTGATCAATTCCTATCTCCATATATGGATTTCTGCTTCATACAGTTTTAATCTATGCTATCTCTTCTTCTAGTTGTTCAATCCAGACCCAACTTCCTTCATTTCTTTACGAAAAACAACTGCAATTTCATTCAAATATTATTACTCACGTGATGTTAGTCAGTGAAAACAGCTTAACCAGATGCATGGCCAGAAAATGAAGCCCTCATTTTTGCTCACATTTGTGATATTTCCATGACTTTTAAGAAGTTACTGTATAGATTAATCAGTTATATCTTAAATTTTGTATCTATAATGTGAGTCTCGTCAATGATTTTTGCTTAGAGAAAAAAGTTCTGCTTGGTAATTTAAACCATGTCTTAGTCAAAACTAGGAGTAAGGCACTAACAGAGGCTTAGGAATAACACAGGCTTTTGTCCCAATGCACAAAATAGGGGAAGAGTGACAGAAAATAAGGAGTTTTGTGAAGAAAACCCTTTTTTATTTTGTTGAATGAACACTGAAAGCTTACCCTGTTTGGCCATCATCACTAGGGACATAGGGAGATTTCCAGATGTCCTGGGTGAGACTTAGGAATGTGTCTCAGGGAAGACTGTCATCAGGAAGCACATTCGATTCTTGATGACATCCCAACATGGGAGCAAAGAAGACCCCTGAAAAAAGGTGGGGAGGGTGAAAATTGAAGGGAAAGGATTTAAATAGCACTGCAGGGATGGATGCCTTGGTGAAGGAACAAACACCACCAATGCAGGAGGGAGAGGCAGGAAATGAGGCGAAACTGCACTTCCACAGGATAAAAACCGGTGAGTTAAAAGGATGGCACCTGATGGCCCCAAGGATGTGGAGCTGGGGAGGAGGGGGGGAGTAAATGAATGCAAAGAGTCCTGGCTGCAGGCAGTAAGCTTGAACCTGCTTATGAAAAGTTATGAGTCAAGTTATGAAATGTGGGACACTCTCGAAGCATTTTGTATAAAATGTTGTATAACTGGGCCACCAAGATGTAATAACTACACCACAAGTCATTAGAAGTACATACGGAAAAATCAATCACGGAAAAGCCCTACAGACCAGTGAAGATATTTTGCACTAATTCAAAAGGTTTTGGCAATTATACTAAAGGTTTGTACAGGTTTAAAAAAATGTAATAAAGTACGTCCCCAGCAATGTTTTACTTTTAGATCATGCTGCTTCAGCAACAAAACCAATTAGTGATACAGCAGCAAGACCGGAATCATCTACTAAAAAAATAGAAAGAGACCGGTCAGACAGAACAACACAAAGCAAAACAAAAAAAAAAGACAAATCTATGAAGGCCTTTGGACCAGAAACTGAGAGACAGAGTTAATTGCTTAAATATATCACAGACATACCCTTAATCTAGGCAAACATGTGTGGTAGTTCATATCTATTTATATTCATATTCATTGGCAGTCTTTGTGTTCTTTCTCTGGCATACAAGCTACAGCATTTCCCGGGCATATCTGCCAATTAGGAAGGGGTCAACTTTCCAGGTTATGTTAAACTTAAATTTTGCTCAGATTAAAAAGAAAAAGAAGTTACTGTGTCAACTAAAATTCCTGACAGCAAGGCATGCACTTAACCAGCTTTCACGTCTGACAGCGATTCAGCTGTGGCATATTACTAGCTGTTTCTGAAGTTCAGCATAGTAAACAGGAGCTAACGTTCCCAGAGGGGTAGAAGGTTTGCAAAATATTTTTTGAGATACCAAATATTCCATCTGTGGCATCTTGTCACCAATCTTACAGTTAAAGAGCTGTCATTTCAAGTATCATCCTTGAGGAAATGTGCATTCGGAAGTTTCATAAAATCCCTGATAAAATGGGGTTCAAATTTCACTAGGAAGACAACTGTCTGGAAGAATGTATTTCAAAGTGCACCACCCCTACAAGAATTTTAAAGGAGCCACATTGACATTTTGTGCATTACTGAAAGACTGGCAGGCGAGGACACAACAATGTGTAATGCTTCAACAAAATGGAATTATTATTAATTTTTTACTATTTTTTATTATTTTGTATATGCAGGAATGGTAGAGGTGGAAAAGAAACATCTAGTATTGCTAAAGCATAATAATGGCAATGCAAGTGTCATTCTACCTGGGCTAGCAAAAGCCAAAGCAAATTAAAAAAGAGCTCTCTGAAACTCTGCTGATTCTAGAATTTTAAAACCATGACATTAGGAAACCAAACTATACATTTAAAAAATATTTATTCTCATAAATAATATTTTCATCATTCATGTTATTCAAATTAAAATTCAATAACATTTCATTTTAGATATCAAGCTGTCAGTCCAGGCAGATGATTCA
Organism: Pterocles orientalis; assembly: GCA_011057875.1. NCBI lineage: Eukaryota > Metazoa > Chordata > Aves > Pterocliformes > Pteroclidae > Pterocles > Pterocles orientalis. The sequence continues at coordinate 1,238,901 of WKFP01014709.1, read as the reverse complement.
AAATGAAGCTTCATTTGATGGTTGAAGTACCCTCGCTAACGCAAGAGGATACGGAAGAGTAGGTATAACTGTTGCAGGGCTCTTTGGGGGTATTTTAAATTTATAAAAGCAAACCAGACAGACTGGTGATTGACCCAAGAACTGTCTTGCTGTCAGTTCTCACTAGTAAGAGATGTACTATTAGGTTTTCTGAGTGATGTTGTATGGATGTTTTAATCGAAATTTTATTTTACAGACAAACCAGGAGGCATGCTCTTAACAACATACTAGAAGTATAAGACTTCACTGCTGTTTGTCACACTCACAGTCTTCTGCACTCACTAGGTCCAAACCTACTACTGATAACTGGCAAAACCCACAACATTTTAGCAAAAAGAACTGCAGGCCATTGTCTAATTAATCCCCTAAACCTGAAGATAGTCCTCCAATAATGCCAGTGCAAATATTGTCAGGAATCCAGAATTTTTCCTTATGGCACAGGGTCTTAAAGCAAGAATTTGGTGAGATATTAAGACATTTTACTGCTGCTAAGAACAGAAACACTGTCACATTAGTAAGTGGAAGAAGGCAAAATATTTTGGTTTTGCGGGTGGAGGGGCAATTCGGTTACAGATATTATGTAAGAGTTTACAGGAGGAAGTGGAATTTGGGGGAGCAGGAGCCCCATAATTGTTGTCTTTCCACGCTCCTTTCAGCTGAGGAGCTTCCCCTGTTGTTCTTCTGTGGCAGGGGCTACAGAAGGTAAACTCCAAGAATGAAGCTCAAATTTGTCCACGCTGGATATCATGGCTGTGCCTCTGTGCAGACCCATTAATGAATTTCCTGAGTGGTCAAGGACTTCCCAGGCCAGTCTTCCGCGCAGATGAGCTCACGGACTGGCTGGAGACAAGGGACTGACTTGAAGCTAAGCGACTGACTGAACTTCGAGGCACCTTCCATCACAATTAATTATTTGACTGAGGAGCTACAGTTACAGAGCTCTCCAGGTGGGAATTTCAGAGACTTGTAGAGATTCCCTCAGGCAGCTCCTGCCGTGCCCCGTTCAATTTGTGAGCTTAAATGTCTTGATTAACATCCTGAGTAGAGTGTTCCAGTCAGCTCCTACTGGGGAATTGATCAAGTTGTACATAGGTAAGTCACTTGAAAATAGCCTGTAGAAACTTCCCACAGACGCAGAGATGTTCATGTAGGACAGTCTTTCACATGTACTTTTAAGATGGTTAGGAGATGTTTTCTATGTCATTTAAGATAATTCCTGAAAATGGATCACACATGCACTGGAGTGGTCAAGTAGCACCACAAACCAGTAGAAGAGTGGTTTGAGAAGTCTTGTCTGATCTAACAATACGATTATAAAGACCCTTGCAATGAAAACTTCCATTTCCATCCAGACAGCAAACTGTTTAGGTGATCCCAACAAAAATATTAAACATATGCCCAGGTCCAAAGTATTTTGTTTTGTTCTAAACAAGTACTCTGTTCATAATTGTCCATTACTTTTACTTAGCGTCAAAGAAGCATCATTCAGAGAAGGTGTGGATCTAGCTAAGCTCTCCAAACAGCTGGGAGAGGGTGTTAATGCTATTTTTTCACCCTGCACATCCAAGAAGCATGTGTTGTGGCAAGGAAACTCAGCAAGATGGGAACTGCAGAGTGACTAACTTTATTTCTCACCTTCGCATAGTTTGGGTTTCCATAAAACTGTGATAATATATATACAAAGAGCTGGCAACAATGTATTTGAAATCCAGCTCAGAATTGCAAACTGAGAGCTAACTAGTATTTGTTTTACAAGATTCAGCACAAAACTAGAGTTGGGAAATGGCAAATCCTGTGTGACATCTGCCAGGAAATGTAATCTCCCTAATTCTGCTTTACTCTGTCTTGTAAAAAAACCTCAAAACTTCAAAGCCAATTATGTCAATTTTTTCATTCCTTTTAGTCTCATCATTAATTTCCACCTACATAAAACTACATAAAAATTCCACCTTTTCAAAAAAACTTAGACACTAAGTTCTCAGAAATCAAGTCTGAACAATTAAGTAATAAAGCCCCTGTCAGTAACATCAAGCTAGGAAGTGTCATTGTTAATACCATAGCATGTCAGTTAACAAACTTCAATGTATGTAAGGTGATCTTGCCCTATTTGGATATCTGCATGTCAAAGAGCACACTTAAGAGACTTGAATTTTAAATTACCATGCAGATCACATTTAAATAATTTCATTTTGCTGTTTCTTATTATCAAACCTATATTTCTAGGAAGAATTATAAAGGATAGACTCAAGGATGTATACACTTAAATGAGCAACGAAGTACTGAGTAAACTTCAAATGAGCCCAACCAGCTAATGCTTGGGAGAACTCTAGAAGTCCAGAGAGACTTCTTTCTGTTCAGACGCTTAAAATATGCAGTTTTGCCTTTTTGGATTATTAAACTTCACCTAAGATATTAGGCTTCTTTATAGGCTTTCTGTACCTGCAACTACAAGAGTCGAGGATGATTCAGCCTGGATGAGAGATAAATAGAGGAGAGAGACATAACAGAGGTCTATTAAATTCTCAGTGGTCTGGTGAAGGTGTATATATAGACTGTTTATTCTCTTTTCTGATACAGAGAGTAAAGGAATGACTTACTATCAAAACAAACACAAACACTATCAAAACAAAAACAACCCCAAAAAGGAAGGGAGACATAACTTGTCTCAAATAACATGAAAATAAGGTATGGAACTCTTTGTAAACATTTTAGAAAGGTTCCAAAACTGTCTGGACAAACTCATGCGGAAAAAAAAAACCATCTGGGAATTATTAAATACAAACCTACCATTATGGTTCAGGAAGTCCTGGGAAAATTCCTGTGTAATGCTGCTTTCAGTTTAGACTCTTCCATAGGCTGCCAGTACCCTGTTATTAATCCGTTTTAGTCAAGAAACAAATTGGCTAAACATTTGGTCTAATCTGATATGCCCCTATATATAGTCTTATGTAACTGTCTTGTACTTTGAAATCTTTGAGTATTGTAAAACAACATCTGTCTTCTGGTTTTTGCTATTCTTTAACCATTATCTTTGCTTAATACTCACAGGAACAAAAATAAAAATATGAAATATTTCTATTCCAGAATTCATACATGAAAATCTCTAAGAGCTAATGGGTACATCCAGTAGCTAAGAAGATCCCCTGCATTTAAAACAAACAAACAAACAAACAAACAAACATTCTCAAGATTTAGATGTCATCTTTAGAAATGTCATCTTCAGCAGCCGCTGTAGCATCATCAGCTTCTCTCCTCTGTGGCCACTGAATAAGGAACATTTCCTGAGAAAGAATCCACTGAAAATAATAGGGAGATATTAATGTGCAAACAACAGAAAGATTATTTTGAAGTGCTCCTCTGCAGCTCATGTAAGCACGACTAAATTCCTACCTGCTGCTGGCTACTCCAGGAACAGCAGACACATATCAATCAGTAAAACTGAAGATCTTAATTTGATAACAGGAAAACCTATATTTTGTATTTCTAGCAATGGACTCACCCAGTCTAACACTTCCTCCATGTGAATGACACATTTGCCTTCTTAGCAAGGAAGCACTGAGATTATATGTTCCCGTAAACCATTTTTTTCCCTTCCCCTGTACTTCCATTTGGATTATTTTCTCATTTCCAGTTCTCTCCTATATTAAAAACAGCCTTTTAATGAACCATCAGTTTACCCTGGCAATCTTGCGATACTGCACTGAGTACAGCACTTGCATTTGTACTTCACAAACATCCTGACATTTTTAAAGGATCAATAAAAGAATAAACTTCGAGGAATGCTGCATTCAAAGTAGTGATGTCTAAGAAGGAAAAGAAAAGACTTATGTATACACACTAGATTGCTTCTTCCAAATGTATTTTAAAAAATAAAAATGAAATAACAGTAATGTTTTCAAGTTAAGGGATTAACAACAAACACACGCAATAGATGAATGATAGTAATTTTAAACCACTGGCAATTGTGGCTATTTATTTATGGAAGCAATGTGGATAGGGAGCAGTGACCTGCAGAGAGACACATTAAACATTGCAGATTTGCAAAAAAGAGAAAGAGAGTTTGCGGGGAGCCAGACTGTGAAAGAACATTTCAGTAAGAAATTATGTTATGCATTTACTGCCATTTGTTAACATGCACCAACCATAACAGTGCAATCACACTTCATTGTTGCCTTTATGTATTTACTAGCATGCTGAAGGCAAAGTATTTACAAAGTGTTTCCATGCACACTGCATTAAAAAAGTGTGAAAAACTATATCCTGGTATTTCCACTCCAATCCACCACTTCAAATGAGAGACTGCGGTACAGCCCGGAGATGCTGAGCCTATGCGCAATTTCTCATCTGTGAACTTCAGTCTAAGTAATCAAGAGCTACACAATTCATTCCTGCACCTGTAACCATCCCTGTGGCCCCTCCAAGAAGTCAATTCCATGTACTGGTCTCAACACGATTATTTTATTGACATTTCTCAGCTGAAAGACTTTTGCAAATACCATCCAATTTTCCAGCTCTTTCTAAAAGATCAAAAGATGCACCTTGCATAGTAGACAGGAATTTACACTGATGAGTGCCTATTGTCTTGAATACAAATGCTGCCCACAGTGTTCGCCCAGAGCTAAATGTGTATGTCTCTATAATAACTAACTGCAGTTAGACCACAAAAGCATACTTGTATCGGAGATAAAATATGTTTGTGCTGGAGAATACCTTTTGCTTGAACAACCCCCAGGCTAAGATCTTCAAGGCCTCCTAATTAGGGAGGATGGCACTGAGCGCGAAACCTGTCATTCCAAATGAAACAGCTGGAAAGGGCACGTTATTTCTGCTTGGAAATGATAACAACTGTGTTAGGTTATTGCTGCAGGTAATAGGTCCTGCATGTTGAGATCTGCTCTGGGAGAGATCTGTAGGTAGCAAACCACTCCTTTCCTAGGTTCAGTCATGCAGTGGGAAGCAACCTAATGGACTTCACAGAGGACAACCTGGCCAAGGCACTGACCTACGACTTTCTTTCAAGTACAGAAATAAGTTCGTATTTAGCTAAATCCCCTCGATAGCATCCCTTTCTCAAACTGCCCTCTAATATAGCCTTTACTGTTTTACTTGTTACTGTTATTCATCTGTTTAATGTCCACGTTAGACAAATTGTTCTCTTTCTGCTAAAGGTTACATATGGAGGTTAGCAAAAAAGTTCACTTCATCCTGTTACTCACTTGAACAATAAGTTTAGAAGATGTTAAATTAATTTATAGCATATTTTTTAAAACAGCATTTTCAAATCTCTCTCAGAATCTCTCATATTTTTGATGATCAAAAGGACAACATTAATTTTAAAACTCTGCAAAAAGAAAAGTTGTAGGTCTTCAGCTACCATATGCTCACTAAATCATGAATTATATACAGAAAAAAAATCATAAAAGCTACTTTGCAAATTTTAAAAAATCATATTATGATCTCTGTGCTGCCTAACACATATGGTTGAGGGGATTAATTTTATCCTATTGGACACTTATACCAAGAACAAAAAGGTGAAAAAATATTTTAACGGGATATGGCTAGCAAACAAGATACTTAATTCTTTCAAGTGGTGACGCAAAGCTTATCCTTCATTAACAACTTACTGAACATACCATCTGCTTCACAGCATATGCACAATAGTATTAAATATACTATCATGTAGATGTATCTTCGTAGTGCTTTTAAGATTCTGTTGTACATGTCAGATCAGAAAGCAGCATTGCTAGAAACAAAATTTAAGCGCATGTCTAACAATGTCCCTAAAGTAATCCTAACAGCACCAAAAACATTAAACTAAATTGTAGGAACAGCAACATTTTGAGGCCACGTTAGAGATTCGCTTATCCTCATCTCTGATACAAATATTTTTACACCAATACTTTGCATTTTGAAACATCTTCTTCTAGTGAACTAAACTTTATAGCAATTCCAAGAAACATATTTTTTTAAATATTCAGAAATCTGAATATATGTGGATACTGTAAAACTGGACACATATATCAGGACCGTTAGAGTGGAATAAAATAAGTTATTTTTTCTATTTTTGTTATTAAACTATACAATCCTATGCAGAACTATATTAGTTTTCATTCTAAGTCCTGATTAATTCAAATTAAATATATCAACCCAGAAAAAATGAAATTAAATCAAAATTATCATACAAGAGGGTATCCATACAATGCTTTTCAAATGGATATTCTTTCACGGCACTGGAAAAAAATATCATGTTACTGACTATGTAGAAATGTAATAATCATTCTGTTTTCTTAATGGAAACTAGAACTCAAGTTACCTCACAAGACGATTTCAATGCCTTGTTTCCTGCCCCATATCTATACTTTTTTTTTTCAGATTATTTGTTTTAATAGCACTCAATATTTTTTATGACCGCAAGTCAAATGAATTTGGCTTCTCTAGATCCCTATTGAAAGATTTTCACCGCTTTAAATGCTTATCTTCTCTTTTAAGATGGAGATATAGAAATAACAGTAATTTTAACACTTCAGCACTTCTGTGAGTCTTTAATGTGATTTTAAACCTTTCAGGAAATCTGCAGAAGCAACTGAACTCACCACTTAGAAGATTTTTTTCTACTTCAAAAGCTAAAATTCATTAATGAATTGAAAGAAACAGAGCTCTGCTTATGATATCCATGATTATGGTGGCATGAACTCTACAAAGTTTATACAAAGTACTTTTATTTGAGAGAGAGAATTTGTGGTGATTTTTCCAAGAATTCTAGAAAATGGAGGATAACTCCTGGTGTCTTAAAACTTCTCATTACAGTAGTCTGAACATACGGTACAGAAGGTGATTCCGTCTAGTCCTACATCTTATCCTTTGGTTTATAATCAGCGCAGTCTTCATCTAGCCTGTCTGATTGCTCCAGTTCCTAGAAAGTCCCCACAAAGAGCTCCTAAACTAACAGCAGATTTGGGTGGATGAGTGTTTCTCGTGAGCAAACCTAACTGCTCTCTCCGACCCGCCCTGGCTCCTGTGTGCAGATGAAACACCACAGCAGGTCAAAGGAATCCACTCCAATGTTTAATATTCCTCATGATACCATATGCAAAATGTTGTTGATCTCATTTTTGGAAGACGAATTACAGGGGAAAGAAGCCTGAAGTCAGGACTTTTTTGTGTATATATATATATTTATCATTTTGTACATATAATGCTTTATATATATGGATATATGTTTGTGATTTTTATATATATATTTCTTTAAACATATGAAATGTCACATATATAGTTGTGTTTGTATAAAATATACATATATATTGAGAAACAGTAAGAGAGAGGAAATTGGCTCAGTCACCAGCAGTGTTCCCTGTCTCTCATAGGGAAGGGAAAGGAAGGG
>WKFP01014709.1:1185618-1231461 GCA_011057875.1 Pterocles orientalis | reverse complement strand
GAAGGGGAAGGGGAAGGGGAAGGGGAAGGGGAAGGGGAAGGGGAGTCTGTCATTTGGCTACCATGGGCTATAAAATAACGCAAAATGGGCATGAGCAAACATGAAATCAAAATTACAGTTTCAGATCATTTTCACCAAACTGGAAAGCAGCCTGCCTTGAGGAAACAATTTCCATATGTGGTAAGACTGTTCACTGGCTTTAGCGGGTCCTCTGATGACTGTAAGGAGTTTCCTAATGATTTCAGGATTTCATCAAATTGTAGGTTAGTAGTTTCATAGATTCAGTACATAGTAAAGTAAAATAATTGTTTTATATAACTCAAAAAAATATCATAAACACAGGCTATATCTGTCATGGTATTCATAATAAAGCTATTTGTAAATCAAACATGTTTTGTAAATAAAATACAACCAAATATTATCAACTTGCATAAACTAATTTAACGCATTGTCTGGCTGCTAACATAAAAATGCCCTGAAACAATAATGAAACTACAAAATGATTCACTATCACCAAAGAATTAACTGAAAACATATGGAAATAAATGGGCACAAATTCCATTTTTCTTGCAAGTACAAACATTTACTAGAGGTTTTTCAAATAACTTATCCACACGTTAGAAATTATCCTTCCTTTGTTAGTGACAGCTTCAAGAATTATTTTGCAATGACTGTTACATTAGATTGTGCCACTGATTTTTAGTTCTGCTATTGGTGATGTATTTTTCCAGCTACATAGCCTGCTTTGCATTCTAGTGAGTGCAAAATCTGGGAGCTGCATTTTTCAGACTCACTTAAAGGAGGTCATGTTAGTCATATAGCAATCTTTAGTCACTAAGGTATCGGTATGCCCCACTGTATTTGCTTTCTCTTTACTTTAAGAACTATTTGTATCAGAAATAAAGATTCTTAAACTGAAGATACAGAAAGAGGGTTTTGGGGTTTTTTTTTTTTTTGAAAGAATGAGCATTTTAAGATTTTCTGCCTTAGTAATATTTGTGTCTCTCATTCTGATTCCCTGTTCTACGTTACAGCTGGCAATTTGGGCCTTGGTAGGTTGAGAGGTGTATTTTTCAAAGAGATACACTGTTCAACATGGTGTTTCTTGGCATCAGCTAACTTGGCCCAAATAGTGTATATATGAGGATATAACTCAGCTAAAGTCAGCCTTCTTATTCCATAACTGAATTAGTATTTATGAGAATTAAAACCAAACCAAACCAAAACCACATTAGTCATATTGTTTCTTTGAAGTAGTGGGAACAAAGTCAAAAATGGAAGTGTATGGTTTCAAAAACATTTCATAATCAACATGACTAGGTTTATCAGTACCAAAATGAATGTCCGAACTTCACTCGAGCACAGGCATATCCATCAGGTACAGCCATATCCATCAATGATGTGGATTAATGCTGTTCCTGTCACATTTTGCTCAAAAGGGATTGAGCAGTTTTATGGACTTACATGTTTTTTAATTTAGCCCACTACAACCTTCACTGACAAAATGCAGAAGATCCTAAGCAATCCTTCTTAAGATACTAAGTCGGACTGTCAGTAAATCCTGACTTTGGGGGCAATGGACACATATTTGTCATGACCAAGAAAAGATGACACAGCAGACTTCCAAAAGCAGGCATCACTCTTGACCCCTCCTAGTCTTTACCATTCAATACTTTCAATTGAAGTATTAAATTGAAGTATCAAAATGAATTTTCCTGACAAAAAACCAACATCAACTGTACCAAAATAAGAAAGAAGGAAGATTTTGCTGTTACATGTTATTCAAGCACCATGTTCTCAGAGGGCACATCAGATGCATTATATAGCAGAATATTATATAGTAGAATACCAATTCTTGGAAAGCCAGTTGGTTGAAGAAAAAAAAATTAACTAACTAAAACTAAAAAAAAGTTACAATGACACAGTCAAAATGCCTTTAAAAATCCAAAAAGATTCATAGCATTTCAAGACAGGAGCAACATGATGTCCCTTATGTTATGCAACTGTTCAGAGGTTTTATTCTAAGACCTGACATTTGAGGAATAGGTTTGAAAGTCCAACACTAAAATATTGAGTCTCAGACCAAATCCTTGAAATCTAAGAGGTATTTAGCTGTGTAACCACACACTTATTAAAGTTCAAAGCTTATAAACCTCAAAAAAAAAAAACATGTGGTAAGAGAATCTTTTCCAAAAAGAACTATTCCTTATTTTCTCACCTTCCATCAAACAAAGGCACAAAATCCTAATCGTTTGTCACCCATTTGAAATCTTGTCATCCCTCCTGCCTTTTTCAATCATGGCAAATCATAGTAGGTAAAAAAGAACAGTATAAAAAATACTTTATACAAAGAAATCACGAAAAGAGAAAAAGACTGAGTCAAGCATCTGTAAGAGAAAGTTCTCTGCTGCAACAAGGTTAGCTAGGATCACAACTGAGGCAGATGCCAGCTTCTACCTGTAGCTATATTTTCCATACAGAAATGACTGAAAGGATTATGTCAGGCTGTGCCCCATCATCAAATTTACTGCGAGGTGAAATGCAATGTTGCTTAAATCACAGAAGAAAATTAAATGAAGAACTATTAAGAAAAAAGATACAAAACCTATAACTTGCTGGAGTCTGGGCAAGCAGTCAGGGACATCATTGCATGTTCCCTTGATCTCATACTCTTCCTTCAGCATCTGACAGAGGTGGCTCTCAGATGCACAGTATTATACTATGTCTCTTCAGATTGATCCAGCACTATCACTCTTATGTTCTTATTGCAGATAAGGTTATATATATATATGTGTGTGTGTGTATTACCATATTTAATAGTGATCTAGACCCTGGAGCTCCAATATTAACAAAAAAACCCCAAAAACAAACAAAAAAAACCCACCAAAGACTTGTGCAAGCTATTTTCTAGTCCTCCTTATAGTGTTAGCATGGAAGCGAGATAAAAGAGAGATACGGTAATTTCTTTAGGCAGAGCATATCTGTCCAAACCCTGTCATTTCTGTTTTATAAAAAACACAACAGAAAAAAAAATCAAGATCAACCACCGACATTCCCTGATGCCTGCATCTTAAATATTCTCTTACAGTTATCTCTTAAGTAATATTTTTCTCTAATTATATTTTGTGTCTGGAGTTCTCGGTTTCAACGTGACTTCTGTCCTTGTATTCCATGGACTCAACTTTCCCAGAAACATTCCCTACGTTTTTTCTTAGCCAAAAGCAGAATCAAGACTTAATTTTCACCCTCCTATTTTTCAAAGACTTCCAACATGAGATTTTTATTGAAATACAGTCATCTTTCAGCTTCTGAGATCGCTCCTTTCTGCTTTTATTCCTGCTTCTCTAATTTTGTTTTCACATAACATTCCAATGTTTCAAGAAGTTCTTAACTTTTCTATATGTCTGTGAATAACTCCATCTTTCTCCTCAGATACAAAACCTAAGACTTCTCTCAAGTGGTATCTGTAGTTTCTTGTATTCGAGATATATGTCCGCCTTGCAGACTCTTTCAGCAAACCTTTTAAGAGACAAAGCCTTTCATATCCAAATAAACAGTCTGGGCATTCCCCAGATTCTGAACCTGTGTCTTCATTAGTGCTACACCCTTTTCTCCATCCTTTACAAATGCTGTTTCATCTGCTTATTCACTGCTCTGTAACGTAACATTCTTCTCTATAATAAGCAAAGTGATTAAAATAATTGTATGCACTTTACACTAGGGAAGGAAGAGTCTGAACAGTCCTTTTTCACATATCTTAAACATTTATTTTACTAAAGTCTATATATCAATTTGACAGAAGAGCAAGATGAAGCAAAAATTATACTGAAACAGATTTTTTTAAAATTTTTTTTTAGCTTTACTAATCAATCCATAAAATCCTAAAATACCACGGAGGGGAAGGGCCCCCAAGAAAACTCCCCAAAAAGATGTACAACATCAAATCTATCACTCCCATTACAGGCAATCAGAATGTTTATAGTTTTCCTTTAAGTACAACTTCATTCCTCTGCTTAGAGCATAAAGTGAAAAGTGCAGATTTAAAGCATTGCTGGAATATGATTGATGGGCTTCCTAAAATATGAATTTTAAGTACTTGGGCACCTGATAGCATTATTGAGAATTCAAACTAACTTTAAGAATTTAGTGAACTTTTCCCCCCTCAGATCACCAGCAGTGTTATTCTTTCCTTGCTCTTTTAATGTATAAATTTGAAGCAATCATGCTTACAACTAGTTCTGGCATAGCTCAATCATTTTCCAGCTTCCCAGGTTATACGGGTATAGCAAAGGACAAAGAATATCTTCCCAAACGTGCAGTCCGATACGATCTTCAGCTGCAGTCCCCATAGGTAATAACCAAATTGTCCTTAAATTCACATTTGCTACTTACGAACGGCTACATGACAATTCCTCGAAAAAACTGCAGCTTCATTTATAACCTAACTTTTCAAATAGGCTAGATATCCTTTCAAAAAATCTATACATGTCTAGCTCCTGTGCTTCTGTAAGACTTTTCCATTCTCCAGATGACTGGGGAAGCCTCATCTTTCTTCAGCCACCTTCCTGACATACCTTCTCATTTTCAGTGTCATTGGAGCTTTATTCTTAGGCATTCTTTGGTCACCTGAGTCTTTAGAAATACAATTATGTTACCATAGCATCTGAGAAACGATGCTGCATAGTTGGTGGGAGAGTATTTTTTTACATACCTATTTTACCAACAGAGCCATGTTAAATTGAAGCATTATATTGATCCAAAAATTCAACTAATTATTGTCGCTCAACTCTTAACCCTCCTATTAATTAAAAACATACCTTTTTTGTATTTTTCTGATATAGCATTTCTGTATCTGCTATTCAACATCTTTGAAGTCATCTACTTTCCTTACATCAGTGGACATTTTTACACTGTGTCTTGTACATGGAACAATAACAAAATAAGATGAGATTTACCTCAGCATACTTATTAGAAGTCTGTAGAAAATAAAATAATCATTATAATTAAAAAGAAACAAACAAAAACACACACAAAAAATCTCATTATGGAAATAATACTGGACCTAACACTTACATGATTTACTGAAGAATTAATTCCAGCAACATAGATAAGATGGAACTTCTAAAAAGCTTTTTATCACAAGATTCCAAGGTACAGACCCATCACATAGAGAAATAATGAAAATCAGTTTAAAGTAGAATTTGGTTCCAAAAACTTTCTCTCTGATACATTTAAGTGGGGTAATATAAGATTCTTGACTTACTACCAGACATAACTATCAGTTACCATCTGCTCATTACAAAGATTCAGAATCATATATAAGAACATTCATTAGAGTCTCTTGACCAACAACTTTTTTTTTTCAATGATAAGAACCAGATGGAAAATTTGAGAAAATTTCACCCATAATAAACTTAAAATTCACTTTCTCAAAAACTATACTTATAAGTAGTCTTCATTTTCAGAGCCTGAGGGCATACAAAATCTTATTTTGCCTTGGTAAAACTTTTATCCTACTGAAAACATTAATCTGAGGGTAATCCAGTCAACACAAACAGTAAAGTCTTTAATTAGAATTTTATGCCTTACTGGCTGGAAGGCAGCATTTTCCATATAACAGATCATAAAAGAATAATTACGGATGGCAGAATTTACCCAGCTACAGGACCGACTGGCGGGGGGCACTGGGTGCATAATACAGGACTGCAGAGTACACTACATGGATGCTCCTGTTTTACCCGTCTGGAAGAGAAAAATGCAAAAAGCAAAGAAGGAACAGCAGAAATAAAAGATGCTGTCATCTTTTTCACTCTCCAGCTGAATCTTACTGTATTTAGTGCTGTCATTCAGCATTACTCTACCTCATCTGTCTTGTTGAGACCTTTTTTCATGTTCTTACTGCTTAATCGAAACAATGGCTTTATTTCATGTCTAAACATTTGTGACACCTTTCGACTGAATTATGGTTATTCACATTAGCAGTACGGAAAGTGCAATATGTTGTGCTGACCCACACCTCACTGTTATGAACCTTATAGCTTTCTCATAGGTTTTAGATTCATCGCTGGCTCATGGGATTCAGAAGTGCTATATATAAAAAAAAATAAAATAGAGATCGACAAGGATATGAATTCCTTGTTCTCTCAAAGTGGTTAAGTTACCACTGTGTCTAGGAAGAGTCATGACTCAGTAATGACTACATACATTAATCCCTACACATGTGTGCACCAAATGTATTCTTAGTACACAGACTGATACAAGTGGATGTTGGTTGGATGTAGACACTTCTCAGCAGGTCAACAGACAAGAGGGCAGTGCAACACCCCACCTCATTCACTCAGAGGTGACCATCAAATGCAGGAATTGATAACTGACCCGTCAAAGTTTTGTTTGCTCCCTTCATGCCCAATTCAGTTGGAGGAACAGTAAAACTAAGTTCTAACAACAGCAGAAGTTAATAAGGCAGAAAGAACTGGAGGAGAACAAGTAAAACTATCCAAAGTCCTACTGACTTTCAAGAAAGGAGATTAGTTATAAAGCTAACACTCCTGCCAGGAAGCAGTTCTTTCCCAAAATGAACCTGAATGGCATGTGGAAAATATGATCCTCTGTGTAATGCACACAGACATGGAGATACCTTTCAGTTTTAATCTTGATGTCAGAAAATAAAGCATTTTTTTCACTTATTGATCAGTTTTTAGAAACATTTACAACATGGAAAACAGACAGCATGGTAACAAACTTTTTTTCCCGTTTTTATTGCAACAGATCTGAGCTAGGGGCAATTGCCAGCATTTTTCATCCAGGAACGCTTAGCAGATTTTTAAGTGGGTATTGCAATGTGCTAATAAGTGCTTTATCTCCTTGGTACAATTTCCAGTATCCAAAGAGTAACAAACCATTCTCTCCTTAGAAAATACCTGGATCAGCTTCAGAGTTCGCAATTATAAGGTTGAGTGCTGAAGATGTGTCTTTCAGTGACTATAAAACACAGCTTTGCACTGGGGAATCCAAGGCATTCCCAAGGATCTGGTTTTAGATCTCTTTCTTGACAGGTGGATAGGGATCTGCCCTCTGCATTTCTGTGATCATGGGTTTAATGACCATATCTAACAGTTCTGACTGGTTAATTCTCATGACACCATCGACATTTAGGAAACACAGTGAATTATGGAGGGGATTAAAAACACCAACTTACAGTACAGATGTAGAATATCTGTCAGAACAAATATGATCTATCTACAAAATACCAGAAAACAGACAATTCTGGGACACTGCATGAGTAAATGAAAAGTGGATGACAGGCAGAAGAGACATGGAAAACAGTTTGTTATATTATTTAACAAGTGAATCTGTTGATAATCATGGAAGCTGCACGTATGGAGTGCCTGGAAAGCAGAAGGTTTGGGGAGGAAAGCTGAAAAGGTATGAAGCAAAAGTCCATTTTGTTGAGTCAATAAAATGACTGCCATTGAGATTAATAGGCTTTGGACCATGCAGTTTTTCAAGACAAAAAGATGACTTATTTTTGTGCTTGAAATAAGATTATATATTTGTTGGCACGTTTACTGAACTACCTAATAGTATTGCGAATTCATTTCCACAAATCCCTAGGAAAAAAAGGATGAATCTTGCAACACAATATACTGCCTTTTATATTTTACAAATAAGACAAAATTTAATCCCTAGTTAACGTATTTGCAAGCATCTCCCTATGTGATCACTGAATTTTTATGTAAATTGTTTACCCGTGCTGTAAGAAGTCTGCAGAAATTAGTAATCAGAAAGACAATAATTTGCCAATGATTGTCAATAACACTTAACCATAATTTATATACTACTGCAATATTTCATCAACACAAAATGCTATAACTTCTTCAGATGTCTGACCTTGAAGATACTAGATGTGAATTTCTCTTTTTAGACAGCAAATTCAGAAGCCCAGTAGTCACACAGTTCCACCAAGGTTTTCCAGTACGATAACTGCTCAAAATTGTATTCATATTAATAAATTATACTTAGCTAAACTGCAGACTATATAAAGGGAACAAATCTGCTTGAGAACCGAAAGCTACAGATCTGGAGATAGCAATGAAACGCCATCCTTACAGGAAGATGAACAGAAAAGCAGCAGAGGTTTTGTGGATTATTAGTGTAAACCCATTTCTGGATGCAATGCAACAAAATAGCATGCTCCTCAGCAGCGCTAAATTCAAACCGTCAGGGCAAGGCTGGCCCTTAAACTTCTCCCCGCAACTTGTTGGAAAACCTGGAC
Source organism: Pterocles orientalis (assembly GCA_011057875.1). Classification (NCBI taxonomy): domain Eukaryota; kingdom Metazoa; phylum Chordata; class Aves; order Pterocliformes; family Pteroclidae; genus Pterocles; species Pterocles orientalis. Next base: position 1,223,186 of record WKFP01014709.1, on the reverse strand, counting down.
ATTTATCTACAAGTAACATGGGTTTCTGTTTCCATTCAGTGTTTTCGGATGAAGCGAGAGGATCAAAATTCTTTTTGTCCAGGCAAGGTCTGCATCGAGTAGCAAGAATTCAGAGGGCAATTTTAAAAAGAGATTGCATTTATAAAGCTTCAAAAAGTGTCAAGTAATTGAAACCACAAGCCCTTATCAGAAAAAGCTACTGCATCTTTTCGATGTCTCATGACAAACTATACAGTTTACACACCCCAATTCAACTCCCCACAGTAAAACCTTCCCTCAAAATTGGATTCAAAGTCTGAAAATTAACGTCAGCATTTTTTGAGAGATTCAACTCCCACACAGGCAGATCCTGTGAAATTGGATATCAAAACAGGGAACCGAATTCCAGACACAATCCTAAGATATTAATTAGGACACATTTTTATAAACAGACTCCAAAATAAATCCTCTTCCTTCCTAGCAGACCTCAGCATTACCTTTGTTAACATTAAATTCTGCATACATTTTCTTGTAATCGCACTGTTAAATTATTTCTCAAAAAGAGACTGAATGACTGAAGCGGGAAAATAAATGTGTATTGTACATTTCAGCTATCTGCTTCCAAAGCATAGGATTGTTTGCACATCTCTCTTTTCAGACAACTACATTGCTTATAGTTTAATGCATAAAACAGCATAAACCACAGACTGACCACAAAGTACTTGAAACTGCAATGGTCTTTTTTTTTTCTTTGCTTTTTTCAAAATAATGAGGTTTCACCTGCATGCAGCCAAAAAGCTATCTAACAAGAATTTCTTAAGTAAATAGCATGGCAGTATCCTTTATTAAAGAGATTCAGTTCAGTTCTCAGAAGACAGAGCTCCCATATTTGTCCCTGTTCCCCACACTTCTGAGATTGTTATTTGATCTGGGTTCAGACTCTGTAGCATTACTCTTTTACTAGGGCCACCGTCAGATTTCCAGCAAATCCTTTCCTTCTGTGGCCAGCAAGCTGTTTGATTTTATTTCTGCAGCTATTCAGAAAGATCATGTGAGATCTACTTGAACAAAAGGCATCTGATGATAATTTTATGAACGCAGTGAAAGCTCTAAGAAAGCATCCTAGCTGTTCTGGAAAGGCTTTAATGTATTGGTGCCAGAAGATAAGGTGAGAAATGTTCCAGAAACTTTATGCAAACTTCACAAAAAAACCCCAAAGCCCCCATGTGCAAATATCTTCACTGATATTAACACCCATTTGCTGCTCCTTTACAGCAGACGCAAACTTCAATGAAAATGCTTCTGTTCAGAACTGAGACTCTTCTCCAAAAATTAGAATCTGCTCAAAGTAAGTGTAAATGTTTATAAGTCCAATTCAGAACTTAAAATAAACTACACTTCAAAACTCCCGAGTATGGATAAACATATTTTGGAACAGAACTACAAACACATGATTATGAAGAAAAAAATTTCTGCTTTCAAACTGTTTTAACCTACAGTGTTTTCTGCATTTTTTTTTAAATAGTCATGAGGACCAGATGACAAAAACTTTGGTCTCATCGCCAGTAGTATGCAAACTTCTTACAGTATACTAAACTTTCACATTCTATCTTCCTGATGTATGCATAAGCACCATTTTTGATCATTTGGGTTGGGTCACTTGTCATTTACACATTCAAAATGAGGTGTCATGTCAGGTAAAAGGTTATCAATAAGCAAACAAAAAAGTATTTTATGGATCAGTTTTAGCATTTTAGAAAGTGTCTTTCAAACACTTCTCAGGAAGAAGAACTAGAAATTAAATTATGCGTGCTCAATTTTTTCTCACAATCTGCACAAAGTGTAGCTAGTTCAAACTGGTATCTCTCTGATATCAGCAGCATAGCTACTGGAAATTACTGAGGTTCACGTAAAATTCTCGGCACGAATACAACTGCGCTAAATCCCATAGCTCAAGGAAACAGGAAACCCTCGGCCTGTAACATAACAAACATTTTATGAGGAAGAACACAGTTATTATGCAGCAGCAGTGCTCAATTTAACTTGGTCGCCTGGTCTAGAGGGCTGTACGTTCAACCATCACTGGCATTTCACAGACATGGAAAGGAAAACCGGAGATCAGATTCTTGAAAAATTTGTACCTAAATCTGCCGTATGTAATTATAACGCATGAAATTTCAGAGTTGTCGCAAACATTATTTCAGGAACTTATCAATTTGGATGTGTTTTAAGTGGGAGTCTTCTATGTCTTTCCCTTTCGATTGCTCCCTCCTCTCATTTTCCCCCTGTCTCAACTAACACAGTGCTTGCATTGAGGCTTGCTGTAGTGTGAGCCTGATTTTGATGCACAATCCTCCTTCCCCAGGATATAGTGCAGGACTGTTTCTCAGGGGACTGTGCAGCACTGTCCTCCTTCTGGCTCCGTGTGATTTTTCAAGTATGAAAGGAAGACAATTCCCCCCTTTGTGAGATTCTATATCTCTTTATGTTTTAGCTTTTTTCTTGCTCTGAAGCCTTATTTCTAGGTCCGTGTATCTTGAGAAAAAGTAGCAAGAAATATGGATTTGAACCCAGAGCTGGCAAAAGAAAGGTATTTAATTAGTTCTTTTTCCTTCTTTTTAATCACTATAGTATTCCACACATTCCTTAGAGCATAAAGAAGAACAATTATCTTTAAAGAATTACTTTTCCCCACACGTTAACCACACGTCGCAGAAAGGCTACAACTTAGTTTATATTAGAAACAACTAACTCTTAATGAAAGATCCTCAAGTCATTTCAAGGATTTTTTTGATCACTTCTGGACTGCATGAAAATAGAAGGTTCTATCTAAAGAGCCTAATAACTGTCTGTTCCAACTCAAATCAAGAGAAATAATTCATTTGATATTTTTTTTTCTGACAGTCAGCTGAAATTAGAGGGTCCAGACTAACAATTGAGCCTTCCTTCCCCTTCACATCCAACTCCACTTTACAATTTGGGAAATCTGGTTAAGCTACAGGCTCCAAAGGAGGCACGAAGAATTAAATGAATACATTTCCCAAATGAAATAAAAACTATGTCTTCCTTTCATCAGGCTTACTGAAAAGTAAAATCCTAACTGTGAGGCTTACAAGCAAAACCACTACTAGTTCTATGACACTCAAAAAATAATACCTATCATCCACTAGGTCTACCTGAAGTGCACTCGGCAAAGCAGGCAGCTGGATAAGTACAACACTACAGCATAGCTTTGTGTCACGAGCGATGAAGGGGGTTACCTTGTGGAAACTTATGGAATTGAGGTTGCAATAAAATAAAGCAGGAAGGAAGCTGCTTACAGCAGCGCACACCAGCCTATCTCCTTCCTCAGAGTGTCCTCTTGCCTCTTCCTGTCTCTAACTGCCCGTGAAAGCTTTACAAGAAGGGAGGGCAGATGGTCAAAGCCAGCTTGACCCTTTGTGTAATCTGAAAGTCATGGCAGAACAAATAATGCATCTTAATTATGCTCCCAAATGCTGAAATCATAAAATTGATGTATGTTCCCAAAAAAGTCTTCATGTTTTATTTTTCTCCTGTTAACAATTTTGGACAATTTTAGGTTTCACCTTTTCCTTCCCAGAACACAGAGCAATAGAATGATCCTTTTCTTGAATTTCTTTATGTGACTATTCATCTTATACAAAATCTCTATGAACATCATATACCTTCATTTGTCCCGTTTATACATGCTGTTATCACTATGCATCATATGCAGCTGAAAGTACATATATGACTAGAAATGCCTGTAGAACTTCAGCACGTCTGGCCTTTATGAGACATTTGTCACTCCATCACATTTGATATATGTGGGTTGTCACTATAACAGCAATGTCCTGTGTTCTGCATAGGAATGATGACTGACTACCGAGGAAAAGGTTGGGCTACACAATACAGCCCTTAAAGTGTGTAACTGCTTCACATTTTAATGCATCTGAAATAGTGATGAAGTTAACTGCAAGCATACAGGCTCCCACTTACCACCAGTACACTGGTATCTGGCTATTGTTATTTAGGGACTTTCTGTTCCCTGAACTAAGGGACTGATTGGTTTGTTAAACTAAATAATGAACATATGTTTTGACATAATTCAAAGTAATGTTACCACACTAAGCACACCAAAAAAAAAAAATCTTTGCAAGGAAGGAGTGTTGATAACATTTGTCAGTTTAAACACTTTCTAGCAATAGCTCAGCTTGTTAACAGGCAATGAAGGACTGCTCGATTAAGCTCCGGGTGATGCAAAAATGGTTTCATACAAGACGATAGCAATTTCCCTTACCACCAAGTGAGGCTGCCTGTTGAGAAAGGCCGTGGCACGCTGCGGGTCTTTACTATTCATAGGTATTGATAGTAATGAGGAAGACATTTTATTGCTATGCAGCATTATACTAAGTTACATGAACAGCTATGTTTTTATTAAGAGCTAGGAGTTATACAAAAAATGACTTAGACTACTGCTTAGTTTAACAGCATTTTTTTTAAATTTTGACTGATGTTCCATACAAATAATAAAAGAGATCACATAATCCTTTGTTTTTAACTTAAAGCTAGCTTCTGAAAAGGAGAAGGTTTAATAAGCACCACCTTTTAGAATTTACCTATCATTTCCATCAATAAAGTGCTTTTCCTGATCAGAACTAGATTAGTTTTTGGTGCCAAGTGAAATTCTGAGTTCTTGACAGTCATCCAAGTGTGTGGGAACCTGGCCTCAGTAAATATTGCAAGAAAACCTTAATGAAGCATAAAAGAGTAAAAAAGAACAACAGAAAAGAGTGTCCACCAACAGAGAGGGAAATGCAAACCCAGTTAGTGTCCAGAGGAGAAGAGAAAATTACAGTCTCGGCTCTTTGAACTAATTTTGCATTCTGCAGGCTCCAGGCATCATGCTGCACAGCAGTATTTTTTATTTGAGTATCAATGTTGCCAGTCTAACATAAATCTCTGTTGGAGGGATGTTTTAAACTCCCCAGGATAAATATCCTGCTAGCCAAAACCTGGTAAATGCAGAACATGGGAACAAGTTTTACTCTATTTCATATGGCAGTTATATTTTAGTGCCTACATTATCCCCCCTGCTAGAGTTGGGAGATCTCTGATAAAAGCAAACATCTGAAAGAAGTTCCTGGTGGAACTCCTTCATAATCAGCCTGTTGAAAGACCTCAAATTCTAGCTGTCCTAGCCGATGGTATGGCTGCAGCTAAAAGAGATCTCTCCTTTAACATCACACTGTCCCCATAATATCCTACTTACAGATATCACAAAGTAGGCATGCAATGAATTCTGGTCCATGTGAATGGTCCAATGAAATTCTGGTCCAATTAATTATTTGTCCATGGCATACACATTTCTGAAAACTTGTCAGGAGTGCATTCATCCTTTATATCCAACATCCTCCTATCACAGTGCAGATTTCTGGCTCATAGAAAGGATTCCATCAAGTCCATAATGAATGGAAGTCCTTTCCAGGAAAAGCTACAACACCCACAGGTGCAGAGAATTATGCTAAAACACAAGCTGCTCTTGGTCATTAAATAATGATACCTGTTTATTTGCATGTTTAATACACAGTGATTTGTTTTAATAGGTACCTTTGTATGATTTTGAAGGACTGTGTTGGATGGTACCTGTGCTGCTGCAGTTTCACTTCAGTCAAATTCCATTTGATTCAACAGAATCAGACTCGTGTAAGGCTGTTGTAAGGAGAATGTGAAAAGGGGCCCAGCAACTTACATAGACTAACAAGTTTCATAGTCAGTCTTTATTTGGCTGGATGTACATGCTGGATTCTCCATTCACACAGGAGCAAGGCGACATTTTGCACTCAGGACTACTTGCATAGTTTTCATTGTCATCACTCTGTATAAATATGTATAGGCTTGAGATCAGCAAAATAAGATTTCACCTATATATTCTTGTATTCTTTTTTCCTTGTTCCTTCAATCTTTCCTGTTGTTATATAAGGAAAACTGAGAGAAAAGAGGTGGAGAATGTCAAAGACTAAAGTTTCAATACAGGGCCACAGGGTCTGGTGCCCCAAATGTGTCTACAATGTCCAACAATTATGAAAACTGAGATATGTAAGCTTGAAGCTTAATGATCTAAAGTTCCCTCTAGAGCCAACGAAGAAGGATATACGCCCTCTCCCTCACAGCAATTCAAGCCTTAAGACTCTCCTCTAATCATAGAGGGCTCGTAGCCAACTACCCTTCTAGCTCCAGTGCCTCAACCAGGTGTCTACGGTAAAGTTAAGGATGAAAATAGTCTGTTGCCAATAATGGAGAGCTCATGTTTCTTTATGCATGTAGGTTTGGTGCCAGAATTATATTTTAAATATTACTTCACATACAATAAGGTGAAACCGTATTTTCCCATGGTTAAAGAACAAGACTAGAAGCCACAAATCCTGAAAGATCTCAATTTACCCTTCACTATGGGACTTCTATTTTTACCTGGCTGCAAAAATTACTTAGTTCCAGACTTTATCAATGAGGATCTATGTAACTTTAACCATGTGGCCTCTTAGACAGGATCATGTGTTTTCATTTCCAACCTCAAGCGTCTATTACTCCAGGAGGGCAGCAGCTGTCCCCACCCAGCCACCGCTCCGTTGCTGGGAACTGGGGATAAAGGGCAGTTTCCCTAAAAGTCCCTTTTCCTCAGTGCCCACGCTTCTTCAGTGAAAACGCTTTTCAGATCTCCCTGGTGATACAAAAGAAGTTCCTCCAAGTTAGCGTTTACCACAGCCCATAGTAACAAAGCCCTCAGTGTTATCCACACCTTCAGCATTATTAGCACTAGACAATTGCCCGCACACAGCAGCTTTTCCTCCTGTGGTGTTATTTCTATTGTAAAACACATGCTTGCACAACGGCTTTAATTTGAATCTATGGAAATACACGCTGCATAGCAGAGGGCAGATCAACCTCTGGGTTTTAATAAATGATCACACTGACAATTAAAATTCCTGGTGACAGGTGAATTACTGTTAAAAATCTATGATTGATTTCTAGCAGAAAGATCTGGAGCAGCAGGGAGTAGAGCAGCTAGCAGAAAACCTTAATAAAAATCAAGGTAATAAACCTTCTGCAAATATCAATTTTAATTATTTTTTAAATTACCTTTTCCTCTTCCATCTCTTTCATATGGCCCAATCATGTGAAAAGTTAATCATATTTTATAATAAAAACATTTACTGTTCTCTTTTTTCATCATCCTTAGTGGAGTTTTTCAACAATATGAGCCATTACACTAAAATGGGAATTTCTTCAGCCATCAGAGCACACAGCTGTTTTATAGTTAAACTGTTTCACATCAGTAGAGTTTTTTTACACAAGTACTGCAGCTTCTGGAGCATGATTTTGCTACAAGGTTCTTATTTCTAAAATCCTGTATTTAATTTTTAATAATGTATGTACAATGACTGGCCAATCTCTTTGCTCTGATAGGCTTCTTTAGTCAGAATTTTCCAACCATTGCAAACAATAAAAGCAGTAAATCAGCTTCAAAGTCTGTACAGTTAAATCAGAGAAGTTTCTGAAACATGCATAAAGAAGTGGAAATGAAGTGCACAGCAAAAAGACAGATGAAAAGGAAGGCTTCCTTCAAATTTTTAGAAGACTAATGACATAGAACATTTATTTTCATCTCACACTCTTCCTCTCCCACAAGTTGAAAGGGATATTGTGAAGAAAAAGCTTTCGAGGTACTTTTGTGTGAGCTAAGGAATACAGAGCATTGCATCTCCATTTTTAGAGGTGAAAGGTGCAGCGCAGATGTAGTGGTTTAATGGAAGAAAAAGTGCCACAAGGGCCACGTAAAAAGTGGCATACAGTAGGGAAAAAGAAAAACTTCTGGGTGCTTACCATTTTAAGTTTCATTCATCCTTTTTTTTTCCCCAATAGTACTTTTTACTTCCACTGTAATGATCTTTAAATGGGTGGTAATGAAGAATAATGAACTCTGTGATGACTGGAACTGGTCAGCTCGAACTTGTGACTCACCATGAACAGAGTGTGCATTAAACAGTATATCACAGTCAGGTATTTAATTCCAGCTCCTTTTATTTATGTATTTGCCTTGAGCATTTCCTGGTCTTCTTCACATTTTACTGCTATCAGTATGACCACAGTAGTTTAACTCCAGAAGAGACTGACCTGCTCAGAGACCCATAAAGGAGGAGCTCCAAACAATTTTTTTTATTATTGCTTTGACCTTTGTCAGAAATCATTGAGCAGACTGATATTCTAGATAATTTCTTTTCCACAACAATTTTTTTTTTTTTCTGGATGGGATGTGATCCCAATTGACCAAGGGTCTATCTTTAATATGCATTAAATACATGCTATGTGCATGCAACCCAGTTTCTTTACCAAAGTATCCAGATAGTGACTTAGCATTCCCTAACGAATGCATTTTAAATTTTTACTCTTGGTTCAGCTGGTTTGACTTTCGGAGCCACATACCTTCCTAACAGCAGCTGAGGATGGTTGGTTATCACCCCTTTCCTGACAGGTGACTGAGGCTGCAGCACACACGCAGTACTGGAGCTGTTAGCACTCGTGCCTACACTGAGTGTGTGCTGCCCACAGTGTATCCAGGCTGCTGGGGGGCCCATATGTAAGAACATACTCAGTGGATGCCACAGCCAGCATGATTCATCTGGACCGCGGCACCCTCCCTCCCCATCTCTAGAAGTTCCCAGGAACTGGATGTGACTGGTTTCATGGACTAAATGAATTATCTTCACAGATCTCAAAATCTGATGAACTTGGGCTCACCATCCTGTGCAATACACTCAAAGAATAACAAAAAAACCCAAAGATTTTCATCCTCTGCCCCATAACTTGAGATTGCACAAGGGAGGAAACTTGCTATTTACAGAATGAGTTTATCAGAATGATGTTTTTTCTAGTAAAAGCTGTTGTACATATGAGCTGAATTTGATGCCGCATTGTTTAGTGGCAGACAGAGATAATACAAAACATAATGCAATTTACCGCTTCATTTCTTCATAAAGTCTACCCAGAAACACTTACTGTTCCACGTTACAGTAGAGAAGAAGTTTAGCAAAATGAGTAAAGTAGGGAGACTGCAAAACTATAAACAAGGTTCTCTGCTTTCCTAAATAATATTTCACACTCTACCAAAATAACGTAAGAAATTTTACTTTTAATACTGTATCTGACCAGAATTATTTGTCTAAAATTTCTAAACTTGAGTTGGTCAACCTGGACCAGATTTGCATTTATTGCTGTGTCTGACAAAATGGGCAGCTCAGTCTGCACTGCCCTGTGGTATTTGACAATCTAGAAAAACTTGAGCAAGTGTAAATTTCAGCTTCTGATTTGGTTTTTAATTACAACATTACAAGTGCTGAATTTTGCCCAAGTTTCTTCTCAGCTGTCAATCACAAAGAATATGAAGAAAACCAATAGATTCTGAAACAAAACAACAATTACACTTTATGGTTTCAGTCTCCTTTCTGACTCTTTCACTTAAAAAAAGCAGGATTGTGTTACTTCAGCCCCAAAACATACAATACCATACACATTCTTGCTCACACACAAACTGTAGACCTCCTTTCAAACAATAGAGAGAGATAACACATAACCTTCCTGGCTTCTGGGTAATGTGATTGATAACCTCTTCTGTTTGCTTCTCTAGCACCCTCCAGCAATCCCCTTTATCACTTGTCAGGCATGAATTTTGGGGATGAGGGGGGTTTTTTAGTTCCTTTTTCAACATTAGTTCTTGAAAACTCATTTCTCTTTCAATATCTCTATTAGAAAGGGTACCTATTTTAACTGTTTCAGTTAATACACATTTTGGGACATCAGCTAGTGCCTCTGCAGAATACTGTACTGTGACACACAGTAGAAGCAAGTCAGATTAAGGTTAGCAATCTTTGTTCTGTATTCTGCTGCACAGTGCATATCTATCTTTAGCTTTTCTCATAAAAATGGATCAAATTCAGACAAAAAAAGTACATTTCCTAACACGGTGGAGATTGTAAAAGACAGAAGATGAATTACAACCTTGGAGTCAAAGGTGCCACTTCACAGGAAGATCTCAAACTTCACTGAAGATTTTCCAAACCAGAAACTGAAAACATATTTTCAGGAAGAAATGAATTTGGGCAGTCCAAAAAGATAATAGTTTCAGAAAGTTGCAAGAATGAGATAATAAAAACAAGGAGGTAGATAGAAAAACTACAAGCATAAAGAAAACCACTTGCAACTACTACCACCATTGTTGCATTTCATTTCAGATTATTTGAATCTACTGCCCATTTGACAGGTGCTCAGAATAAAATAAGTTAGTCTTGAACCAGAGCCACAATTTTAACAGTTCAAAAACCTGTACAACAGTTATGCAGCTTAGTTTCAAGGTAAAGCTACTAAAAACAAAGCAACATTCAAAAGCCAATGGTTGATAATTTACCCAAAATGTAGGCAATTTAGCTGTAAATGCTTCATTCCTGCTGGTTAAACTTTTAGTCTTTGTACTCATAGGCACTAACTGATTTAAACAGGTCTACACTACTTGATTCAGTAACTCCAATGAAGTCCCAAAGCAAATTCCAAGAGATGCTACAGGCAGTTTTCAGTTTGTGCAATAAGGATGCAGAACCACCCTCACACCTAAATCACACGCTCATACAGAACATACTTCTGTAGCTCTGCAGCTACCGTACAACCAAGTCATCTTCAGTGTGTGATGCTCCCGACTTCAAAATTCATATAGGAACATCTCAAAATAATGGTCAATTAACACTGAAATCCTTTAAGTATTTCATCCAAATTAATCTCGAATGAGTATCTCATGATTAATGTTATTAAAAGAAATTCCAAAGGAACTGGTAATGATTAAGTTGTTTTTGTAGAGCATTGCTATTATTTTTATGTATTTGTGCATCTCTTGCCTGCTTTCTGTGCTGTATCTTTGAAACTTCATCTCAGATTATTTTGTATGCAATGTGATATAGTGAAATAAATAATCTACAACACAAAGTATGCAATACAAGATATAAGATTACTGCTGACTGAAGAGTTGCTGTATTAAGAACAGGATCTTACCTGGGTGAAATAGCTGAGGTCCAGTGCTTTAAATATTCTCCAGCAACAGTGACCCAGCTTGATTTAAATGAGGTGTGATACCTAGACGTCTAAAATTAGGTGAAGTAATCCAGGCCCAGAATCTAACCTGAACATCACTAATCTGACAAAAACCTTCTTGACTTCAGTGGTGAGCTTCTTGTTTCCCTTCCTGGTCCTCTGCATATCCTGCTCAAATCTTTAAAAATGTTAAACTATCTGTGTGCATGTATGTTCTGGAATTGAAATGTAAGAGGCAAGTGTCTTGACTCAGTTTCTTGTTGTTTCCCCCCTCCCCAGCTTCAAATCTGGAGCATTTAGAGCTGCATACTGCATCTGACATAAAGCATTTGGAATGTCAATGTCTTTGCTCTCCTCTTGAAGAACACAGTGGTTTTTAACTAAAAAATATGAACCAGAAATAATGCCTCTTTTCTAAACTCTGTGTTTTGAGCAGAGATTGCAGAATTCTTAGTTTGAAAGTTTTCTGAGTTTACTCATCTTAGAGTAAGGTTAGCTTAGTTACAATAAAATTTAAGAGCACCAATAAATTGTATAATTTTATTTGACGTGCTTTTTTCAGTCTAGATGAACTTATTATGTAATTTTTACTCTCCCTTTTGTATTATATATGTGACATCTCTTGGAAATACATTTTGTTAACCTATGGTGAAGATGGCTATAGTATGAAAATAAGAAAAAACAAATGCAAAAAATATCTGTGTAGAAATGGAAAAATTGAGGCAATGTCAATAAAAGTGCAAATAATACATAGTCTACAATAACCACACCTGTAAAAATATAATTCTAACAACATTAATACTGATTTCTTTCCAGTGGTTTTGTAACTCATACAGACGATCTTTACAGTCTTTTACTAATGGTGAAAACCCAAGCCCTAAAATTCACATTTGCATCCACTAGAGTTTCTAAAGCATTTACGGTGATTTGATAAAAATACTGGCCCCTTAACCTTTCTCAGGAACATACTTTAGAAAACTCTTGGCTGAAAGTATTATAAAACCTGCATGTTTTTTGGGAATTAGTTAGCAAAAATATTATTATGACACCATATTCTGAACTCATAACCATGGACTATAAACCAGGCACAACCATACCAGCATGTGAAAAATTATAATAATTACCTAGAAATTAAGAAGCTACGAAGGCAGAATGAAAATGTACTGGATTTGAAGTTTTGAAAAGAGACAAAATATATTTTCCTAAAATTCAAAAGTGTAAGCTCTATGTTTTTTACTAGCAACAACTTTATAAAGAGGACAAAGTTAAAGGATATTGCAAGATCTATAGGAAATTTACACATATTTGCCTTCATAACAGATTATGTACTATGAAAGTATCACATTTATATTATTTGAAAATTTATTTAAAAACAAAGAGAACCAGACTTATTATTAAAATCATGGAAATAACACCAGTGACCATAAAGGACAAACCCAGGTCATTTCAGATTCTAAACATTTTTCTCCTTGTATTTGTATAAGGATTTTTTTCACCCAAGCTAAGAACTCGCCTTTGTCATCACGGAATTGCGCTGTTGGGTGTTTTTTTTAACTTACCAATTTTTGAGTTCTCATCCTGCTTGCTGATTGAGCCCATCCTCCCCTCCCACCCATTTTGGTGGAAATAAAATTAGACTAGTCTTTATACCATCGTCTGTGTCATTACTAAAAATGTGCGATAGTACAAGACTGAGGGCAGATTCCTACAGAACACGTGTCAGCTTGACAGGGAACAAAGCACTCTGTGTAGTTTCCCTTCTAATTACACATTCACACAATAGTAGTGCAATTTTTTTTTTTTAATGCTTTCTTATAACAATGTCATGTAAGATAATGTCAGAAGCTTTATTTGTCAAGACAGATGACATCTCCTGGTTCATCCTCTTCTCAGGAATTGTACTCTGTCACAAACCTATATTAGACTGGCACTACATAATTTCTCCTTGATAAATTCAGTTTGGCTATTACTCATCTCCCTGCTATTCTGCACGTGCTTACAGTTCGTTGGATTTTATTATTTATTCCAGTATTTTTTTTACAAAATTTAAATCATGCTGATGGGTCGCTAATTCCCCGGCTCTTCCTTCCGCTCCTTTATAAAAGCAGGCACTGAGTCAGCTCTTTTTGAGTTTTCTGAAACTTCCTCCGTTCTCCACAAAACTGCTAATGGATCTTGAGAATGCTTCATCCAGTTACTTAAATACTGTACAATAAACTTCATTAAACTCAGCTCATTTAAAAATATCTGATTTCTCTATGTGGTCTTTCAGAAGCTTTTATCATTCCATTCTGACACCTCAGCCCTTTCTTAGGCTTAGTAGTTGTGTTAACTGAGCACAGTAGGTCCAGTTAAAGAAAACTGAAAAAGATATTAAACACTTTTTCAGGTTTAATGCAATTTTTCAATTTCTTTCTTCCTCTGTTTGACAGCATATCAACCTTTTTTTTTCTTGCTCTTATTATTAATGTGTTTATAAAATGACTTTCAGTTTCCTTTTCTGTCCTTTTTTGTGCCAAGAATAATTCCATGTCTTCGCCTTTCCAGTTTTGTCACCCTTTATATTAGTGCTACTTCATTTACACTAATTTGGCTACTTTCCACTTCCTGAGGGCTTGTTTTTCCTGGGCTTTGGCCACTGAAGTCAAGCCTTATTTACATGAGCCGCTTCCTAGGCTTCACAACTGTTGCTCTCCGGTGGTGCACAGAAACCAGCATTTCATCACACAAGGCAATTCGGCTGCCCCAATGTGTTTTCCAGCTGGCAAACCCATGCCTGCCGCTCCCAACCATCTTCTCGTCTTCATGTATCTGTAAATGGTTTCCACAACAGGTTGCTCCATAATTTTTCCAGGGACTGAGCTAAAACTCATTGGTGTATAGTACCTGGCTACTCTTTCCTGTTGTGGTTTGGTTTGGGTTTTTTTGCTTTTTTTCTTTTTAATGGATGTAACATTTGCCTTCTCTCATGGGGATGCCCTCCAGTTGCTCTAACATTTCAAAAATACAGCAACCTAACAATCACACCAGCCAGCTGCCCTCCATGGATCTGTGCCTGTCCAGCTCACCTGAATAGTCCTTAGTTGGTTTCCGACCTACGGTGGATAGTACCTTTCTCCAAAATCTTTGCTCCTACACCTGACAGACCTGAGATAAGCCTTGCCAGCGCAGTTCCAGCACAAGGAAGGCACTGAATACCCCAGTCTCTTCTCTGCCCTGCATCACTATGTTACCTAACTCATTTTGTCTGCAAGCCCTTCCACATCTTGCTGCGTTCCTCTCCTAGCAGGAGGCTGGAATTTGCCATTAGCTGAAAATTTACGCTTTGGATAATTCAAATAGTTGTTCAAAAAACATCCTCATCCCTACGTACAGGGAGATCACATTTATCAACTTCTAATTTTCAACGTACAGGTAATGGCGTTAAAATTGTAAACCTAATTAACTTATTGCTACTGTTATTTGCAACTCAACATACAAAAGTTTCAGGCTAATAGAGTTTGTTTCCATTATAAGAAGATCATTCTTTATTCTTCTTGTTTTCCACCTCTGTTTCAAACACTTCTACCAAGTTCATAGTCGCCTGTTTGAATTTTTTGCTTAATGCATTGTGTATAACATTACTTGCTTTAGAGGTAAACTAGCATATATTCTTGTGCATCATAACTGAACATTGTACATCTCTGAAATAGCCTTTAAAGGGAATCTGGGATACTGCAAACCACCCACTGATAACACCGCACTTTAAAAAGCTTTTAAAACTTCCTCCAGGAAACTGCATTACCTGCCAGAGGCTAGTATGCTAAAGATTCATCACAAAATTGTTCCTGTTATGGCAAAGAGAAACTTAATTTTCTAACTTTCATTTGAAACCTAAACCAGTAATAAAACACCAGAAAGAAGACTTCATTATTGAAATACCTTTGTTAAAACATGGTCTCGATGGCATAATCTCACCTAAAGGATGTACAGCTGAGGCACCCATACCTAAAATGCATACATTACCTTTCATATAAAGAAATTGTTTTATTTTCTTTGCTATAAAAAAGATATTTTATGAATATTCACTTTGGCACCAGAACCAGAATCAAGGGTCTGTAAGGCCATAATATAGTGGAGTTTTTTAGGAAGCATCATGTGAACTTTTTTCTTCACCCACATACAGCTTTAGATGTTTTGCAAGGATTTTCCCAAACACTGGACAAAAACGAATAAATAACACAAGTGAAAGTAAGTGAGAGGGGGGCAAGGGTGGACCTAGCAACTTGAAAACAGCCTGTGAGGCACATCCCAGCGGCTCTCTACCCTGCTGCCAACAGCAACTGTCTGACTGTGCAGCCCAGTATCTCCACAGACAAAATGACTGTTGGATACCTCTGAGTACAGCAGCATTTCATCACTCATCAATCACACTTCTCCACTGCAGCTCACAGAGTTCAAATCAGGACTGGAGGCAGCTAGAAGTTGTCCTCTGAACTACATCTGATCTCCTTCTCTATTTTTCATGAAGGCTTCCCTGGCACGTTGTGGAGAGGTCATTAGAATTTGCTAATCTACAACAATCTAGATGTGTTGGTTTGTGTCTGTTGTAGGGTGCTTTAAAGTGTCTGTAAACATTTATTTTTCAACAGAAACTATAACCATACTGCAAACAAAATTCAGCCATCGCTGAAAGCATACCAAGGAGCAAATGGGCAGTTTTTTTCCTTTAGATGTTCCTCGGATTTTTTTTTTCTTAGTTTACATGGAGGATTAACTCTGAGTGCAAAATAAAATCATTTCAGAAGGTAAAAATTTAATTATGCAGATGGAAAATCCTAGTGTCTGACAAAGACTTCTCAGGTTCCATAATAGGAGTTCATTTAAATGTTTAAAAGAATCCATATCCAACTTCTAAATCTCAGTGGTATCTATCCAATCTATAGCTAGTTCATTTAATCCCAAACATAATTTAGAAACACTGCTATGTGAGAAGGAAGCAATTCAACCAGAAGTTAACCAATGATTTCCACTGAAAAAAAGAAAGGAAAAAAAAAAAAGATGTAGTAAGCAAAGTACTTTTTTTCTTTTTTGAACCTTGTTTTTTTAAGCTTTATTCTGCTGCATAAGGCCAATGCAATAATAAAGACTAATTTCCTGTGGCAATCATCTTCAAAGGGAACTAAAACGAATGCATATATTCTGGAGCCATACCGATAAAAAAGGTTCAAACAATCCTCATCATTTCAAATAATGTTGAAAAATGATACTCAAGCAGGGTTTTCAACCTATTTCTAATTATCCATTTTGGACTAACATAAAATATAGTACTTCCAAGTGTTACTATCCTTGTGCAACGTATTTATACCAATATGATTACTATCTCCAGTGAAAGGTTTAATATCAACATATATGTCATTACTACAAATGTTTCAATTTATATTAAAAAATGAAACTGTAAGATCAGCAACAACTGCCTCAACTAAATCAAATTATACTTCCCAGAAGCCAAATATAAATGTTCTCATTTATTGAAGTTACACATCTCTCTCATAGCAAAAACTGAGCTGCTCAGCTTCATTTCTAAAATTATCCTCACCAACATTGCTGACGGTCTTTGCACAGGGTTTATATGTAGTTCGAAAGGATCTCTGCCAAAAGGACTTGATCCTTTGTAAAGGCAAAGAAAAACTAAAACTGAAAAAATAGCAATTTATGTAACATCAATGATTCCAGTCTTTTTACTCATGTATGACATCTCTGTACATATTGACATTGCAGCCGAACAATATTCCAGTTAGGTTACTGTCATGTTTTGGATGTGATGATTTCCCTTAACAGTTGAGGAGATACAAGTAAAAAGTGTATTTCTAATTGCTAGACTAAATAATTTTTATTTTGAATTAATGTGACTCTGACAAATTAATGGAACAATGTCTTTACTGATGGATATTAATAAAAAGCACAAGACAAAAAAAAAAACTGGAACAGAGGATTCTTTCTCTGTCCACTTTGAGGGAAATAAGAAAACATGCCAAATCTCCCAAAATCAATAAGGAAGACTACAAGTAGGTCTGAAGAAAGCCTACAGGAAAATTTCACATGTTTATGCATATTTTGACACTGTGAGAAATCAAAAGTCTGGTCATATCAAAGATTTGGTTTTGAAATAGGGTCAACAGCAAAAGGAGGAATATTCTACAGTAAAATCTGAAAAGTCATGGCGAATAAGAGAAAGAGGTATCCAGGCTCATGTAAGTCTTCTGACACAAGGCTCACAGGTACGACACAGACATTTTGGGAGCACCTCACTCTGCTGGACCACAGGACCTACCAGTGGGAGGCCAGGCAGCAAACACAGGATGTTTCAAACAGATCTAATGTCTACACTGGACATGCGAGTTGAGTCCCAGATGGTGCAAAAACATGTTGAAAAACAACATACAAAATGCTGATGATGTTTGATGACCTATAGGACAAGGGGCAACCATAGCTCTACAGAAGTTTGTCCTGGACCCAGCTTCATCCAGCGTTTGCAGCGCGGTACAGAAGAGACTTTGCTCAGAGCGCTCACAGGTCACGGCGTGATGCTGGGGAAGTTTCTAAATTATTGTGCAGACAACCGAACGTCGCATGAACCTGGTGAGCCAAAGGAATCTACTGACATAAAATAATTACAAATCTACAATACATAAATCCTAAGTGTGATACTGAAAAAGAGGAGTCAAATATAATACCAAAGAAATTACAGACTGGAAATTCAACAGCGTGTTACAAAGGATCTGGAGGTTTAAAATGGATCCCTGAGGGTATGTGAGTCATCACTAACTGTATATGACACTGCTGCAGGAAAAAAAAAGTGGTGGTGCTTTTGGATTTGTTAATAAACAAATATTTTATATGAGACACTGGAAGTATTTACTTTCTTCTAGTTGGCACTACTGGACATTTTCCACAGAACTGTCAGCATTTTGGGGCAAGTTAGTCTAGATAAATTGGAAAGTCCAAATGAAAACAAGAAGATACTAAAAGACCAAAACATGTAATTTTAATGAAGGAAAACTGAAAGGAGCCCATGAGGTGCAGCTGAGAGGAAGTAGCAGCCAGATAGGCAATGGTAGAGGTGTTTGACTAGAGCAGGCAGAAGCTGGAGTAGAAAACACAGCAATCAATTGTTCCTTGTGGCCATGGCAGACAAGAAGATACTATCTTAATTTGCAGCAAAGAAGATATATGTCTGATCTCAGGAAAAGTTTTCTCACTTTAAGAATAGAATATACACCAGCATCTGTCACATATGGATGTACTTGATCACACTTTCACTATAGGTGATGAATTAGATATTCTCTTCAAGTTGATGTGAGCTTTACATATCCATGATTTAATGATCTCAGCTGTCTGAGAAACTTACGAATTGTGATATGAATATTTGCTCATAAGAAATAGCTTCTACTGCAAATTAGCCGCAACACCAAATTCTAGGATACCAATTAATAGGTAGGAATAACACGATGATCCAGAATTAGGAATGCAAAGCTTACAAAGTTCTTTATCCTATTTCTAATCCTGTGAACCATTCAGCCTTACGTCTGGCTGGATGTTTCGAAGCAGGATTTCTGCTGACAAACATTGTCAGTACTGTCATCACAAATACTCAACTCATAATTAAAAAAAAATAAAAAAATACTACAAAGTTTATAATGCAAGGCTATGTTACTCTATCTTTCGAGCTGCTCATAATTTCTCACGTGCTTTATCTCATCTGTTCATCACTGTGAGGGGTATTTCAATAAAGAATTTCTGCGGAAGTAGCTTAAACATTAAAACAGTATCAAATACAAACCACACATTTTCCTATTCCAAATGCATTCCTCTAAGAGAAAGATGGGGGATTTACAGCAATGGAGTTCCTTGAATTTAGTGGGAGCGGTGGCTGAGGTTAGCAGCTTGATGACAACTGACGGACGGAAGCTTTCTAAGAGTTACTGGCGTAAATTAGGGGCATTCCGCTTTTGACAAACCACAGTGGAGTAGCTTCAGAATGGGTTTTCAGAAGTGCCACTGAACTAAAGACCTGTATAATACCAGAGGCTGGATGCAGACACGCGGCAGGTTCTGCTCCCTGTCCTTAAAGCCACTTTCTAGCCCCTTTTCAATCGGTGTCAACTAAACGGACCCTCTTCTCATTTGCCCTGGTGGTTGAGTATGTTTTAACTCGTCTTTTCATGTGCGGTCTGAGAAGAGAAGTAATGAAAATAAACCCCATGTTAAGTTTACACACACACCCCCCTACTTTGAAGGGAATAAAATACTGTTCCAGTGTTTCTGTGCTCCCCAGGTGCTGGTGCTGGCCCCCTGCCCCAGTACTCCCGTGGAACAGACAGTAATTGGTATCCACGACACTCTTCTGCCAGCGGATGAGCACATTTCCTCTGCGACAAGCTAAGTTTAATTCTGAAATTCATTTCCATATGGAAAGGAGAGTACTTAATAGCCATTTTACTGCCCGCCGTCAGCAGCTAATTGCACAAATATACATGCAAAAGCATACATACGCTCCAGTAAAATCTGTAAAAAGATTTATGGTTTATTGCTATTTCACAAAACATTTTGAGAATTAGAGTAATAAGTATAAAACAAATGATATATTTTCATTTTATAAGGCAAAATTAAGGTCTGCATTCTAACATATTTGTCATGTTCTTTCAGGAGGAAAGCCTATTCATTTCAGTAAAATGGCCTGAGAATTAAGGCAGCATCCATCCAAAGCAGATGAAGTATTCAGCTGTTATTAAAACCAACAAGGTTTTATCAGTGAGATCAGATGCCCCTTTCCTTCCTTAAACCAGTTTATTGTCAGGCCATATAAGAACAAGATTCATGTTAGAAACCTCAAACAAATAAAGTGAGAAAATGCATAGGCACATGCAAATGATTACTAGGAAGCACATCTGACTGAAACCCACGCTAACTCTATAAAAAAACGTTCAGCCTTTTACTGGTATTGGGGGAGGGGATAAGGATGATCTCTAAGCGGATATAATTTTCATTTAGAAGCCCAGACTGCATAAAGAAAATATTGTATTTTCTTCATTAATGGCATAATCAAGGGAAAAAAAAAGTAGACATGTACTAAATATTCTATAAATTCCTCCTTTGTCAGAGAGCACTAGCCCTTTAATTTCAGTTCCCATCCAGTTTTGTGGCTGAACATTTTTATTTCTACTAACTATTTAGGGAGCTTTCTGTTTAGCAGGCATAATTGTTCCACAATGTTTTCTAGGTAAACAATACCGATAAAACCTGGTATTTCTCATAATCTAAAATAATTGTTCAATTTGCAGCTTAATCAATGCAGTAAATGCACAGTTCTTACAACTTCCACTTCCTAGCTCTTTATCTTATTCATAGTTTAGTTACCACAAAACTTTGTTTTAATCTTTTATTCTTATTCTGTAATCCATTATATAGAAGTATTTGGACTGTATATTGATACACTATACTCTCAAATGTGAGTAAATTTATTCTTATGCAACATCTAAAACCACACAAAAATAAATATGTGAGAAGACCTGAATATTCTCTGAAAGCAGCATTCATATGATATTGTTTTGTATTTTACATATTCCATGCAAATATTCCCCAAAACAATGTATAGAGCAAAATATAGTTATTACAACTAACAGAATGCCACATTAATCATATGAAACCACACTATTAGAGACCCTTATTTATCCTATAGACTTTCTCTTGCTGTATCATAATCCTGTACTTTTATCGTAAACCTGAGCTTAACAATCAGTTTTCTCTCGTCCAGCCTTCTAGTTATGGCCATTATGTTATAGTCTATTTCAAAGTTCCTACATTGTAAAGGAATAGTTAGCTACAATTTGGGTCTACTTTAAAATATATATACTCTAAGGGACTTCAAATGTGTTAGTTTTTCACTTGAGCATGAAACTTCACTGTGGTGCATTGTAATGGTTTCCTGGGTTAAGTGAATCCTAGATACAGGTCTTCTGAAGACCTACAGTGTCATGTCAAAACCTGCCTGGTGAAACTGAAAATTAAGAACTAATGCTTACCAGCTGGGGCACAAAGCTGACCCAGTGAAAGTTTTTGATTCAAGCTAGTATGGACATGTGCTGCTATGCAATCTTGTATGATGCTACCAACTCGTGTTGAGTCAGCTTGGGTATTACAGGCTTCAGAGGGCCACGCTTCCACATTCCAGTGTGGAAAATCACCATGTTGTGATCCTGTGACTCTGTGAAAAAATCCTTGATGCTGCCCTAGAAAGCAGCCTTGGTCTTTCCAACAAATGGTAGGAAAACATCCATCAGTAGCGGTGTTTTTGATAAGGATCAGTTGCAGGTCTACAGAAACTAAGTGAAGGAATCTGGGATTCTACTAAAAAAGTTGGACCAGATGGTCTCTTGAAGTCCCTTCCAATCAGGGCTGTGGTATGATTCTGTGATTCTAAAAAGATAAAATCAAAATACGAACCATATGTGTCAGGTTTGAACTAGATACCTATGCGCCTTCCCAACCCAGAAGCTAGTCAGCTGCCAACCAGAAGGCCAAGGAATGTCCAAAGGAAGTAGAGAAGAACACTCAATCCTGATCTATTATGTCTTTTCCAAAAACAGACGCATGTCACAGTCTGAAAAGAAAACCAATGCCTCTGTCAGCACTACAACCATTCTGCTTGGCTTGGAAATATCTCCTGAAAGATGAATAGCTCAGTATGATTACGACAGCAAAGCAGGCCCTGCCACAGAAGTAATGCTTCTACTTTCTCTTCTTCATCCCACAGGAAGGCTTCTTGCAGTTGAACAAACTATAATTAAAATACACAGCTAGTTCGGAAGAGTCAAGGGGCAGCAAGCCACATCCCAGGTACTGAGGTACAGGAGAATCCTTCTGATAACACCCATGGCCTCTGGTTCATACTCTGTTTATCCTGGATACCCAGAAAGGCTTGGGAGAAGCTATGCAATTTTTTTTTCCTGCAAGTAGGGGTTCATAGAAATATTCTATGAATAGTATATGATGATTGACAAACGTAAGGATTTACCATAACTTCATGCTTACCCATAAGACATTTTGAAAATTGCTGTTCCTGGAAATTGTTGACTCAGACACAAAATTAAACAACAATTTGTTGAAGAAATTGCAAATCATTGGACACATCTATTCAACTAAACTTACTTTAAAGGCATGATCTCTTTGTTATCTATTTTCTACACACGAATGGCCTTACTAATTGGTGTAACAGCTTTCCTAAAACATGTTTTTCTGTTCATAGGCCCTGTTTGAAGAATATTATTGCTACCTTCTTTAAGTATCATATAGTATTGTGGAATTCAAGTTGTTGTACTTCACTCAAACATTCTAATTTAAAAATTATTCCATATCGAACTCACTCTTTTATCTCAAAAAAGTACTGAAAAAGCAAAGTTATTTTAAAAAAAATCACAATCTGCTGACATATCTTTTCAAATTCAAAGTTAAATATGTCATTTTCTTGGCAGATACTTGACACATGGCCTTAAGTTTTCAGAAGATGCAAGTCATAAACTTTGCTGATTTGTTTACACTCATACTGTATTTAACTCAATATATAAATGTTTGAAAATGAGGAGCTTGTAATCTTTTACATACCCTGAAAAACAGCTTGGATCTTGGTTTAGTTCCCTAATTATACTCAGTCACTGTCGCTTCCGTGTCACTAAAACATTTCAATTTCATTTCATAATATCTTCCTTCTGCATTCCAATCATATTTAAAATATTTACAAGTAGGCTTACATTGCAATTAAAAATATTACAAATTTACGTTATTTTGTCATTAAATGCAGAATTTGCTCAACTCAATCAATCCTCCCATAAACACGCTCAAAACTGATTTTCAGAAGCATTCATCTTTAAACAGAATTTTTAGGTAGAAGAATATCTCCTTAAATGATACCAAAAAATGTAGGTTGTGTATGTATATTTGCCTCTACTTATGCAAAATACCAGTTGGCATTAATGAAGTGGTGTGTTTTCATCAGTGTAAAATGACAGATGTTCTGAACGGGAATTTATCCGTCCCAATGTTTATATCAGACATCTACATCTAAGGAATTCATCCTAGGCACTTTTTCTAGTCCTTGAAGAGAAGGATTGATTAAATGGTATTTACAGATACTACCTTCTTCGTCTATGATGCGAATATCTGAAGTCAGGTGAGAAGAGCTCTTTTTTGTGTTCCTGCTATTATGTCACCTCCTTAGCCAACACAAGGTGAGCTTCTAGCAAAGGCAATGTACTTCTGAAGAGCACTGTATAAACACTAACACACTGGCAAAATTTTGTGAAGGTAGAATTAACAATTTGATTCACTTACCAAGCTATAAGAAAAATCAAGGCTTTGACTTACTCTTAGTCCCAAGTGCATTTTTATCTCCACTAAAATTTTTATATTATCTGAGGATTTTAGACCTTTTGTTGCAAGATCTACAATATTGAACGTAAGAGGGTAACAAGGGTATTCACTAAACAACAGTTAATGGACCTAGCATTTTCAGGGGCAAAAGGAAAAAAATAAACCAAGAAGCACATCATCAATTCACAAAACACAACTCAAAAAAAGCAGTTGTTCTTTGTTGATAAGGAGGCATAGGATTTATCCCCATGGGACACAGAGAATGGACCACCAAAGAGATACAGCAATAGTTTCACTGATCCTATTCTTCCTGTGGGGTTTGCAAACAGGGTACATTACAAGCTGCGTACTTAGTGTCCTGCAACTCTTCTTGCATCAAAAGACTTCCCAGTACTGTGCCCTTGGAAAGTCCAGGGACTCTCTGCAGTGCTATTTATTTTAAAGCAAAAAGACTAAGTCATAACAATAATTAATTTCAAAATATTGTCTTTAGAGGGCTTCTTGTTAAATGTATACAGTACAGTGGAGGAAGTGTAGTGAATAAATGGGATTAAATGGTAGTTAACAAGTACACTTCTTTCTCATTGATGCTTATAAAACATAATTAAACCCATCTTATCTTACCAAACATCATCATTGATAATGCTTCCAATTTCACTTCTGGCAGAAGTTGTCTGACTATGGGCTTTTAGTATACGACAATGACCACATCAGTAGATTTTATTACCCTACTTAAAATCCCTGTAACAAAAGATGAAGACAAACCTTACAACAAGATTCAACACTAGCGTTAAGTGCAAAATTATGTTCAAGAAGTGAAGAAGGATTATAAACAGATAACCTTGTAAAGCTACTGATGGGAAAATCCTGCTTGTGTGAAAAGCAAAGGACTGAAGTTCCCTGTGTTATTTCTGAGAGCATGGAGAAAATGCCAGCTACCACCTGAGACTGTAGGCTATATCCCCAGCTGATATAAATAACTAAATTAGTGATGCTGAAATACTGCAGTGAAAGATGTAATCACAAATACATATTTTAAGGAATAACCAGCAAAAATGCAACAGCTGTACTCACATGGGGGTTTTTTGTTAGATTCAAATTGAAGTTTGTTATCCCTTTTCCCACATGTACATAGACATACTGTTGTTCTCAGCAAGAAAACTTAATGCAGTCAAGAAGATAACTAAACATGCAAGCTATTTTAATACTCAGTGATGCATACATATTAAAGTATCTGAAATTTCAAATTTTAAACAGCTGATTTAAAAAAAGGACTTGTTTTATGATTTTATTTTTTCTCATAAGTTATTTTCTATATAAATACAAAGTACATCCACAGCCAAACTGCATAAAAAATAGGTATATTTTTAAAGAAACACACCTAAATGCACACCATAAATACAGAAAAACTATTTATTTAGAAAAAAAATCATTTATTTCTACTTCACTGCAATTTATTTTAGTTTTTCTCAACTTTGGTGTTTTTCTAGATATTCATGCCAGTGCAATATCAGAAATCATCCCAGTAGTTTCCGGATAAGAACAAGCATTTGCTAGTTAAAAAATAAGTACAGAAAACATTTGTAGATAATCCAAAGTTGTTGGAGACATAAAGCAATGGAGAAATAGGTCAGCTACGAAGAAAACTTCTTTGATAATGTGAAATATCTAGAGCAATACGAAGTTCAGAGGCTTAAATTCAAGGCTGCATCTCAAAACAGATAATGCAGATTACACTTACATGGCAGAAGAATTTCAATGGGATTCAGTGAAGTTGAGAAAGACTTAAAATTAAGCATAAATGACCAACTAAACATGTAGTTCAAGTGTGATGTTGCAGCTAAGACAGCAAATACTACTTTTGGATGTATTAAGACATATTTACATTACTGAAATGTTGCATTAATCTTGGTGTTCACATTTTGGTAAAGAGGTCAATTTTTTTTTTAATTCAAAAGTTTGAAGTTCTCTAGATTTTAAATTCAGAAGTCTAAAGCTCTTTCAGAAGAAATTATTTTCCACTGCCACATGGGTAACAATGATGACAGAGCAACATCATGTTCTTCTCTCAATGTGAACCTGACTCACACCGATGCTGTGAGGCAGGGCTCACGAGTCCTTGCATTGGGGATATTCCTTGTTATGTTCTTGAGCATCCGATATGGTTATTATACCTTTAATTACGAAGTAGATATTAAAAAATACTGTATTTCTAAGATCCATCAATGAATAAAGGTCTGAAATGGCCTTTGCTTTCTAGGAATTCTGGCAAAGGAGAACTACAAATATCAAGAAAGAGGCGAGAGACTTTGTTTCATCCATTAATGAACTACTTTACAAATACTATTTTTCCATGATTTCTTTTTTATTTCAGCATCTGCTTCAGTATCTCATGTGAGGATCCTTTGTTGCTCTGTGATTAGAGAATTCCAAATTTCCTTTTCTTGTTCCTAATCGCTAGTGAATGTACTCCTAGGGATAAGGGACTGCCAACACAATACAGAGCAGTATAAAGAGGAGAGTAACTCTGCACATGTGGGATATACACGTCACAATGATCTCCTTTTCCCTTCTATTCTTGCAAATAGTATGTCACCACTGATCTCATTCAGTCTCTCTAATTTCCCTGTCTCTTTTGTTTAGGTCATCAAACCCTACTTACCCACACCACTTCCTCACCTTAAAAGAGGAAGGTCAAACAATAAGTAGGGAGAGAAGAATAAGAAAAAGTAGGAAAAGGGTTAATTCTGGCCAGAAGAACGATCTTCAAACAACTACAGTAAAAGGGAAGAACGGATATTCCCTTCATCAGTACAAAAACGAAATTACTGTTTCTGACTGTATCCGGTGCAGGTGGAAAGGTTTCGGTAGACATCAGGGTCTGCAGGGGTGGCTTCTGTGGCAAGTGGCCAGGGTGGGCATCTGGCTGCTGGACAAGGTTAACCCACCATGTCATGCACAGTCTCGGTCATCTCCTACTGTCACAATCTGAACTGAAATATCCCCAAATCTCAAATCAGAGAAAGAAGATTTAACAATGATAATCTCAACTCTGCCCTCTTTAATAACAGGGTTATAACTTTTCCACTAGCGATGTTACAGAACAGTACAGAAGAATCACGGGAAAAGTAACCATTATGTGAAAGCCAGATGACTGCATTAGGCACAAGCTAAAAGGAAACCACTTAAGCATAGTTTCTACTCTGTCTCTGAATCTACTATTCATTAAACAGCCCTTGCAAACTTCATCACTTCTCCCTTGTACAAGAATATTTCTCCTAAACTGCCTTTATTTACATGTTGTTATTGCACTGACCTACATCATCCATGTTACTGTTTTCCGTCACAATGACAAAATGCCACCTTGTTTTTCTCGGTGGTACAGAATCTTAGTACGGGAAGTGAGATATTCTCAGTTCTTCATTGATATACATTAAGGTGTCTAAGTATGAACAAGTTTTTTATAATTTGAAGTCAGCATTACTTTCATTCATCACTTTCTGATGTTCTAAAATGCACTACCGTATTGTATAACAATTGAAAGTAATTGAACTCAAGAGCTGAAAGTGCCCTTGGCAATCCTAACGCTGGTGTAGACTTGGACAGCTAATGGATACTTACTAAGAATCGCAAACCGACGTTACCACCAGACTGTAAAAGTGCAACTCTGTCCAAACGCACAGACCAGAATGAACACTCTTGCTGCTTTTACACTTTATTTTTCCTGTTGCTGCCTATGCATAGTCTTAAATAGCATCTCAGTTGACAACTACACAGCTCACCAACTCAAACCCCCAAACTTGCTCATACAAGGACAAATAGGACCTCAAAAACTATTCATTACAACAGTATCTTAAGACTCTCACAGGGCAGTTTTCCAAATCAGCCACATTTTTATATGAATTCTAGTCAATCTCTGGCTGGCCACCTGTTGGTTTGGGTTTCAGTCACCAGTTTTTTGGTCAACACTTAGAGTTGTCTGTGGCAAAACACTTTAAACCTGGATAATTACGCAGAGAGCAAAATGGTACACAGAAGAGAAATTGCAACAAGCAAGGAGGAAATTGAGGTTTCAGAAAAGAAATTGCGGCGAGTGGAAGTGCAGACAGAAGGGATGAAGTGGATTGAATATGGGAGAAAGAAAAGGCATGGCTGGACAACACTCACACAGAGAGACCAAATTTCCAAATGGAAAAAAAAATGTTGATCATATTGTTGTCTATGAATTTGCAACTGTACTTGTAACAGAAACATTTGGAGAGATGTAAACTGCAGTACCAGCTCAGGGATGAGAGACGGTAAGACGAATCCATCCTACAGAAAGATGTAAGTCCTTTTTATTACAGGTGTATATATTTATTATTTCTCTCCTCGCTGCTTTTCGATGTGTACCACACTGCTACAAATGTATTGATTTTAGCTGGCACAGGCACTTTATAATGGAAGAAATGACCCCCAACACGTATTTGCAGAATTAGTCGCACTTTGTAAGCCAGCTACTTCATGATACTACTATCAAAGATATATTTATTCTTCAGGGGTCAGCAGAATTAAGTCCAACGTTACTGCTAATGTTTAATTAATTAACTAAGAATGATATCAATTTAATATCTTCGGTTTTACTACTTTTCAAAACTTAAACAGGTTATTAGAAACATAAGATATATTATTTAGTTCTGTTGTAACTGTGATAGATTTAATTTAGACCCTGAAGTACAGAATTCAGGTTGATAATATTAGTTTTCTATAATTTACATTATCTTAATGTATCTTCACAAGAAAAAATGCACTTTTAAAATATTTCTAAGAGTGATAGATGTCTTTTGTCTAAAAGGTAAAATTAAAAAAAAAAGGGAAAAGCATATTATTCCGTCTAAATAAAACTTTTTTTAATGCATTTCGTAATTAATAAAATGGGGTTTTTAAGCAAATAAAAAGTTCTAGAACCTTAGTAGTTCTACCTTTTTTGGGTTTGTTTTTTTTTAATAAAGTGGAAGGCCTGAACACCACTATGTCAAAAAAAAAGCCATTTCACTGCAAACATTCTGAAAGACAAAAAGACCTCAGGATGTCGGGACTCAGGTTCCAGCCTGCTAAGCAATTCTGCCTAATTTTAACCCCTCACTTTGGCTCCACCTGTTCCAAACAAAGACATGCTTATATGCATTGTTGCAAAGAACTGGGCGAAAGCACACAGTTAAAAATTAATACGTTAATCACAGATTATAAAGCCACAAAGATCTGTGTGATCCTCTCATCTGAGCTGCTGCATAATAAAGGACAGAGGATTACGTTTACTTCATTCTAGTTTCAGCTATGTGCTTCCAAATGCTTTTTCAGGGCTTGAAAATCCTTCTCTTCCTCAGGTGGAAATTGTTGATGTTTAAGAAGATAGGCTGTGTTTCCTCCTAAAGCTTTAAAAATGAAAATAGTATCATTAGTATCAGTCAGAACAAACTAATGATGGCTCATGTGTCTCACTTTAATATCTGTATTGTAGCACTTTTCCATATGCAGTGCTATATATATCAAGATTTAGATGCTTATCAACATATATAGCTTTTCAAAACACTCATATTTAATTTTTCAGAGAGAAGCAAAGGATTATGGATGACCTTGACTTATTCTGGTACTAGTGGCTTTAAAATAATGTTATTCAAAGGATATATAGGGCTTTCCCAGTTATAAAAGAAGCTTGCTCTTTGTGAAGAGAGCCAAAATACGCTGATACAGAATGCAGGGGTACTGGGATGTCGTCAGTCCTGATGAGTCCACTGCGCTTGTATTATGGAGACCCACCATGAATAAAACAGGAAGTCTTCTCCAAAGAACTGCTAATCTTCATCCTGGTCCTGTGCGGAAGGCAGCCCAGCACAGGTGGTATAAGGAGCTCCAGTCCCCTCACCCTACTATCAGTAATTTTGGCTTTGATAAAACACAAAGACTGAACTATACCAAACATACTTATAAATGAAGCACATGTATCATTTATTCTCTGTGGAAAGCAATAGAGGGGCAGAAATACATTAGTAGAAATTGCTTTGGCTTTAGTTAAAAAACTGTAGGCATTCTGAAAGAGATATTCTGCTAATCATAATGGTCTAGAAATTTGTAACTGACCCTAGGATGAGAGTTAGTTACTCAGCTGACCAAAGGTGATTAATCTAGCTGCCTGCACAGGAGCCTAGTGCCATCTGAACATCCAAACCACTCCAACAGGGCTGGCAGATAGGACCTGTAACCTTCTGAAGTAGCATCTGTAAACCAGTAGGGCACCATAAATGGGACCATTACAGCCAACTGAATCATATTCAAAGTGTTAACTTTAACGTGGGCTGAACAGTGCTTCTGGCTACATTGACTGGCTTGCCTACAATTACATTGTCTAGATGGGGAGCCTGAACTCCTAGTTCACGCTTAGATGTTTGGATGTTTATTCTGAAACTGAACCCAACCTTTAGTGAATTTTCAATCACATGCTAGGAGGCGGAGTAGAAAACTGAACTGCTCCTGGCAAATGAAAATGCACATATGCACAAGTATCTGCAGAATCTGGTTCTTAGGGAACGCCACTTGTACAATGGTACTACAGAGGCTTGATACATACACTAAAATATTGGGAATTTGTAGACGATAGTAATTCTTAAACAGTACTCACTACCCTTATATCCCAGATGTCCACTGTCAGGTGGTCCTGCAGGAAAGAACAAGCAGAACAGGAAAACTCAGTGGCTTCAAGCACCCTGTGAGCACTCCAGTGGGCTTCACTACCTTCTATACGCCAAAGCCATCCCATTCTGATCAGACCAGCCATCAAGACATCATCTCGGCCCCGCACTTTGGTGCACCATTTTGCTGAGTGTGATGGCCTGAAATCCTGTGCACAAAGTCCAATGCCCATTTCAACAAGTGTGTTTCTTTGCAGTTTTGAAAAAGGAAAAGCTGCAACAAGTTTAAGCAACTCAGAAAAGCAATGTTTAATTTGCTTTTATATAACCAATCCAAACAAGGGGTTTTTTAGAGGTTAAATTCCTTCAGTAGAGTTCACAGTAATTGAAATTATGAAATAGGAGTTTTTAATTTCCTTCACTTACTCGAAGTAACAATTGTGTTCTCAGCCTTGTATCAAACCAACTGAGATGCCGGCAGATCACTGTTTATTGCCTAAGAGCATTAACCATAACCAATAACTACTGTTATTGTAGTACACAATGAAAGTAATTGAACTTGCAGTTATAGGCTTTTTTACTGTTCTTGTTAGGGTGGTTTTTTTGTGAGTTTGTTTTGGTTCGTTTTTGTTTTTTTAAAACTGTTAGACACAAATAACGAAGCAGCAAAAGCTAATGAAAGAAAAAAAGGAAAAAAATATCAGAAGTGTGTTTATTTACCTTGGTACCACTCCAGGTAATATAATCTTCCCCCTCCCCCAATGTAATTTCTTCTTAATCATGTTATAAAATCTGTTTTGTGTTGTTCAGATCAAATTGAGTCTGCAGTAAAAATAAGTAGAAGGGTCAGCAAGGGATGGAGCAGTGCAATGGGTTGATACTTTCACAGTAATTGCTTTCTAAAAAATGAAGTCTAAATTCCTGGAAATCTGTAAAATCTCCGAGAAAATGTTTGCTTTCATATAATTGAAAATATCACAAAAATATAAATACAGGGCACCAGTCCTGACACGACATTTCCTGCATTTTACTTGCTCCCTTTTCACAAGTAACATTATTTAAAGCAATAAGAACTACATAATATCAGGTTTGAGAACTTTTGAAAAACTGAAGAAACTGTCCTATTTTTTCATATTTGTACATATTTACAAAAGAGGATATGTGGACTAGGAATCATTCCAGCTTTCTGCTTAAATTGCACGCATGAAAAAAATACCATTTAATTACATGTTTAAAGTACACAGTCAGTTTGAGTAAATGCAGTAAATCAAATGCAAAAGAAATAAGAAGTTTGATTTTACAGTAATACATACATTTTCTATACGTAGTACTATTTATGAAAAAAATTAGTCTAGCATATAATTACAGCATAATTTTAGCAAGTATGCTATATGTATATAAATATAGTCACAGTAATTTCAAAATAAATTGATGATGGTATGCCACAAAATAACTGATTTAAAATTTCAAATCTTGGCTACTTCCCTTTGTAATATCAAAAATTAATGCATTTGTTACTGTAAAAGTACACATACGGAAAAAGATGCCTTTAAGATTTGATTTTTGGTGTAAAGAGATCTCTAACCCTTTCCTTAACAGATCAAAATATCTACTTTTTTCGACTGTGACTTATATACAGTAAATAAATGTCTTTCCTCCTCAAAGGATAAAAATGAAAAGAGAAAGCATTCCAGCATTTGAGGGCCAAACATGCAAGCAACATTTTAAGTCAGTCAGGAAACCTGCTCTGGACCCAATGGCCTAACAGAGGAAGTCCAGACTTTCCCTTTTTCATTGTTCAGGTGACCGAATATCTTTACATTATCTGAATTCTTATGAATACCCAAATTAAAAAGAACTTGATTAAGAGAAGAGTCTTGTCTACAAACCTCAAACTTCCACTCATATCCATTATTTTTTTTTTCTGTGACATAAATATGTAAAATTTGCAGACTGCAAAATAAAATATACTTCAAATAGGTCGTGAACTTTCATCAGTGGTTGAAGCTTATGTAGTGTCATCAGAAGTATTACATTATTTAGTACTTTTCTTAGATATCCACTTCAACGTAATTATTCAAGACTCAACTTTCATCTGAAAAAAGAACCACTCTTATAAGGAAAAAAACAAACAAAACAAAAAAACTTTAAGAACCATGTATAAAAAAGACCCACTAGAAACACTGAAGTTGCTTTTGGAACAATTTCCTAATTAATGGATTCTGATTTCTAACTTTTAACTATATTGTTAGATCCCAAAACCTATGATCTAAAAGAATACAAGAAATGTAAAGAAGAATAAATCAGAAAAAAGAAACCACTGAAGGATTTGTTTTGCAATGAAGGATTTTATGAATCTTGTAATGGATTTGAATAAGATAACTTAGAGCACAAAGGATGCTGCTCAGTGTAAAGGGAGAGATTTTTTTTTTCCCGATACTGTTCTGAAGGCACAAAAACATGAGGAAAGACTAATACATTTGCATAAAGATAAGTACAGCTAACAATATAGATGAGAACTGGAAATATAAGAAAATTATTATCCTTCAGGCTGGCCAAGATTAATCCCAGTTCAGATATGACAGAAGACCTAACACAGAGTTTAACGTAAGATTGAGAAACACTGAATTTATGGTCTCAGCTCTGCCAGGATTTGCTTCAACAAACAGGAGCTTCTCTGCTGCAGACTGGAGAAGGGATCTCAGTAACTTGCCCCACGCCACCACTATGCAGGTACAAGAAGAATGGCAGAAGACCTCTTCAGCCTCCTTCATCAATCTCCTCTTCAGCTGCACTGGAAGCTATTGCCTTTCAGCCTATGGGACCAAAAAAACCCAGCTCACTAAAATCTGAAACCATGGCTGGTCAATACACTGCAGTAAGAAGACAAAAGACAACACTCCTTGGACCCTTATCTCCAGCAAGCTGCATGTGCATTCTACATTTCAAATCACGATAATTATGTTACCAGAAGTAACTGCAAAAATTGAAACTAAAAGAATTCCCAAATATTTATTTTCACGAAAACAGTGAAGCCATTTATATTCTGCTCCTGCTTTCCTCTCTGTTATCGTTGATGCAAAGCTCAGCGTGACGACAGTACTGTATATGAATCAGTGTTTCGCTGCCCAGAGAAGTAAAAGACATCTCTGAATTTTTACATTGCTTAATTTACATCACGTAGTTACCTTGCTCTGGAAGAGCTCCTAGTGCAGTCCACAGGCCTGCCTGCAAGTGATACAAGGTGTATCGTGAGAATTCTCTTTATTCATTACTAGCGTTGCAAAAACTTGTCTAATTTTAACTCATCATAACATCTGTCTGAAGTGCTCTCTGCAGTTAGAGAAGAACTAGGGAATGTACAGCAAAGATGGAGATAGCAAAGATAAGCAAAGGCCTGGATCAGCTTCTGTTTGAGAGGAGATAAGATAAATAAAGACACTTAACTGGAGAAGAAAAATGTAAAACCAATACCATTATAGAGACAGTGAATAGGAAACACTGTGCCTCAGGAACTATGCACAAGAACTATGTACAAGCAGTAGAGGGATACCAAATGAAATTATCAGGTCGTTCACCCAAAACAAGAAAAAGAAGATACTTCTCCCAGCAGCTGGGGAATGTACAAATTTATTGGAATAGGAGGTTATAGACACCAAAAGTGTAAGTTCAAAAACAATAGACACATTTAGATTAAGACAGCCCAACAGCAGCAAACTCCTG
The DNA here is from genome assembly GCA_011057875.1 of Pterocles orientalis. Taxonomy (NCBI): domain Eukaryota; kingdom Metazoa; phylum Chordata; class Aves; order Pterocliformes; family Pteroclidae; genus Pterocles; species Pterocles orientalis. The sequence continues at coordinate 1,189,272 of WKFP01014709.1, read as the reverse complement.
TTTAGAAAAATCTCCAAGCCACAGACTGAAGGCAGTAGAGTGTATAGGGGGGGGAGCATAACTGTATGCTGGTGCAGACCTTAAACCCTTTTCTATGCATTCCCCTCCTGGGCTTTGTTTGACACAGGACATTGGGGCAGGCTGACACTGGCCCTGACCCGGTACCCAAGGGTTATCACATTTTTTAAAAGCATGAAATACAAGCAGCTAGATGAGGCTGTAGGATTTTATGAGCAGGAGTACAGGGCCAGAACAAAGATCCTTTAAGGTATTCTGTCTCTGAAACAGTATAATGAATATAACCATCACTACAAATCTACTAAATGCACAACAATCCCACTGTAAGACTTGCACAACATCAGCTCCCAGTTTCCAGCAATTGTGTGATTTCAGGGATGCAAACTAGATTTGCATCTTAAGGTCTGACACTCCTTGTGGGAATCTTCTTCCATGGATTCAGTCACTCTTTGATTCTCTGTGTATTTATGGACTCTAGAACTTCCTATGGAAATGAAATCCATTAATTCATTACGCACTGCATGAAAAATATTTCATTTTCCTTATTTTGTACCTGCTATCTGATAATTAAATGATACATGATACTTACAAGTTAAAGCGAATAACCGTTTTTCTACTCAACCTCAGCATGAGTTTATACGTTTTGATCTTATCCATCTTTAGTCACTTCTTTTTTCTCACTGAAGCCTTAGTTTAGTTCATTCTCCTTTCCCAGACACCACTCATACCTATGATCAAGCCTGTCATCTCCAACGTTTTATAGAACTATCAAACTTGAAAATGCATTTTCACAGTTTTAACAGCTGGTTTAGAGACAGTCCCTATATATGAATAGGAAAGACTGGTTTTCCCCAGCACACCTGTCGTTGGATTTCTCATTATTGAATTTCATCTGCTGTTTTATCACCCACTTAGTATCTTAAAACCTAACTTCACTTCCGAGTATACTACTCTGAATAGTTCAGTATCACCAGAAAACTTTGTCCCCTCCCTATAGTGGGATAAATACCTGTGGAATTCCACAATCCTACTATTGCAAATATCGACCATTTTTATGCTTTGATTTAATTATTATTCCTTCCTTCCTATCCTTAAATGTAGAAGTGATATAACCTTCTTCCATGACAGTCATTTTGAATGATCCCCATTATTCTACCCTCAGTTCCACATCACACTTAACAGTAATTTGCCTGCTCACCCACTGGTTGCAAAGCACAAACAAGTACTACGTGCATCGCCTCCAATGTCAGCGTCCTGAACTTTCCTTCATAGGTTCGTTTCTGTATTTTTCTGTATCAGCACAGTATTCATCTTCATCTTTGTTAGTTTTTAACTGTCTCAAACAAGTGTCTCTTTGTCACGTGGGAGGACACTCTAGATGACCCAGAACACACAAGACTTTAGCCTTTTAAGCAAACAAATTGATGCTTCCATGTGCATGGTTATGTATATTTTTCTTTCTGAAAAAGAAAAAAAAACCCAAACCACAGAACTTAAATATTCTTCTTTCTAAGAAGATATGCAACATATCTTTATGGAGGTTCTAGCTTCACCCAAGGGCTCAAATGGATTAAGAAAAAAAAGGCAGAGCCAAATGAATCAAGTTCTTTTACTGTGTGTAACATGAGTGACGACTTAGTAGTACCTGACCATTCAAAGTACAAGTGCTCTCACATTTCCATGAAACAGGAATATTAAACAAGAAATATTAAGGACATGGTCTAAAATGAAAATAATAACAAAAAAGTTTACTAGTAGATAAAGTATACTGGTTCTTTTCTCTAAGAACAAAAGGAATTAGAACTTTGAAAAGAAATGAAAAAAATGCCCCAAACCCGGGCAGCAGCATAGCTTTTTAATTCCACATGGCAAAGGTCAGTTACAACAGAAAAATTCTAAACCTGCATAAAAGTTAAATAAACCATTTCTGACACATAAACTGGAGAGCAGTTTATGATCCCATCCTATGAATACCAACAGTCTGTACAAATACTGTTCTCCCCATCTCAGTACTACGAAAGACAAACTGATGACCCACAACCAGAAATAAAGGATTTATAGACAGTGTACACAGCCGTCCTTGTACAACTGGGACAGGAGTGCTCAGATTAGCTTTAATCCAGGTGATCCTCTAGCAATAGCAGTAAAGAAATAGTAACCATGAGATCAGGACTGGCAGGAAAGCCCAGCACGTAGAGATCCCACCCGCCTCACAGAGCACACGCTAAACTCATGCCATCATATTTTACCTCTGTTAGTAAGACTGAGGTTTGCTTGACTCTCTTCATTGTTTATTTGAGTGAACAGCACAAGGCCATGTAAAAAAGTCTGCCAGTAGAAAGCAAGACCTGCAAACTGCTGGGAAGTCAGAAGAAATTCATTTACTCATGTATCAAACTTAGAAACTAAAACTGACATAACCTACTCCAAGGGGATTTAAGTAAACATCATCAAAATTTTAGCATATCTCATGGCCATCAGGACACCTCCAGCACCTTACCCTTCTTCTGTCCAAGTTTCTACTGATGTTGTTCACCTAATGGGTGCTTCTTGACAGAAGTCAATGGGGCCCTACAATAAACATTGTCTACCCAGTCAGAAAGGTTGAATGCCTCTGGTTTAAGCTCCTGTGTTTTACTTCACAAATGCAGATGGCTACAGTCACAGAATCGTCATTTCCTATAGCTCATTGGACAGGCATTGGGGTCTTGATCTCCCTGCCACTATCCGAGCATAAAAGATTCAAGGATCGTAGTTACAGGTTTTTTAAACTATGATGTGCTTGTCTTCAAGCATTTGCAAACCTGTGGAAATTCAGAATAGTACAGGTAAGAGATGGTTTTAATCTGGGAATTACAGCATTTCCCAGATTAAAGGGAAATACCACTACAAACTTATCTCTTGCTGCTACAAGATAAATAGCAATTTTTGGTCGCTACGGAAGAAGTAAAATGACCTTGTAAGTGGTAAAACTGGTAACAAATACAACAAGAAAACCAAGAAAATTAGTACTTTATTGATTTTTTCTTAAAGTTACCTTATCACAAGCTTCTCTAAGGCTAACTGATATTTAAGATGCAGTTGTTTTTATGTGTACAATCTTTAGATAACCTGTACATCATATTGCCCAAAGGAATTATATTGTATATTCAACTCTTACAGTACTTCTGGTTTTTATTTGTGACAATGTATCCCACAACACAAAGGGGGGCACTGACTTCAATGTTGCCCTCTGTTATTCCTGTTTGTGTGTAATGTAAAGCATGTGAACTCTTCACACGTCAAATATTAGGAGGAGTATTTATGGCTGTGGAATATTCCGCAGGAAATTGACACATCCAGCGAAAGTTTCAAATATTAAGATAAAATTCTTAATTTCCCCAAAGTTCTAAAAAAAATGAGATTTTAATAGCAATCCTTTATAATGCCATTATTAGGTACAGAGAAAGGTGTTTTGCATATAAAAACTGCAAGGTCACTTCATGTTATAACTAGTTATCAAGGTTGTATCAGCATTTAACTACCAAATGCTGTTTAATTTGAAGTAAGCCAGTCATCTGGCAATGTTAAAGCAGACTTCCAGGCTCATAAAGACAAGAATGAGCTCTCCAAGAGAAAAAAAAAAAAAAAAAAAAA
>WKFP01014709.1:1148259-1168817 GCA_011057875.1 Pterocles orientalis | reverse complement strand
AAAAAAAAAAAAAAAAAAAAAAAAAAAAAAAAAAGATCTCGTAAATACAGCCCAGGGCTGCCCAGGAGAGGAGGCTGAGGAAGCAGGAAAGACAGCTGGTAAGATTTTGAGTAGGCGCAGTGAACTTTGTGTGATGACACTAATAATAAATCCCAATTTAGAAGAGACCACAGTTTCAACTTTTGCCCGGGGCTCTTTGGAATGCCTGTGTGCCCCTGAATGTGTAATTTAGCGGTGGTTTTGCCATATGCCTGTACCTATCTAGTACCATTTAATTAAAGGAATTACAGTCAAAATACATTGTCATGAAGAAATAACACTTTTTATTGTTAGACAGAAGCAGAGAACTGAACCAAACGAAGAAAAATGGAGTTGATTCCACATGAATCCAATTGCTAGTTTTTAATTTTATGACAGGCCTTGGATGCTATGGCAACTCCTATTTCTGTACTGCCTGCAGAACGTGGAAATGCCCCCATGACAGAGCAAGGGCACATCAGTAGTGGCTGCAGGGACTGTTCTTGGGAACAGGACAGCTCAATTCACATCCTCACGCAGCACCTGGAGAGCTCACATGTTTAGGGCAGACTTTCAAAACAGTACAGAATTATCTTTGGTTGTTCCCACGAGTTTTATGAAGGTCCTCAATAAGAGCTTTTGAAAACTCCATTCCGAAATTACAGCTTTCAGGTCACCAGTGATGGTACGACAAACATTGCTTTCTAAGCCTCTCAGTAGCTGAAAACCTTTTCAAGAAACCACTTTATATAGAGCTATTGCTTTCTTTGGGAACTGCACATGTATATGAAGGGACAGAGTTTGTTCCCATTTACAAGGGGGTGTGCAATCTACTCACAGCAAGCAATAGCAGAAAATACTACTGAAATTACATACATTCTCTAGTGGCTTTGAAAAGGATCTAAACACACCTCTAGGGGATGTTTTCTCCTGTCTTGTTGTAAAAACTACCATTAGATCACGACTCCCATTTTGTGAGAAATCTATGTTCCTAGACGGGTTTTTGTTGGTGGAAAAGGAAGTTGTTTTGTCTTGTTGTAATACTGCTTGCCTGGTGACATTCCCATTTAGAGACCCACTGGCTGAAATCAAAACCTTTACAGCAGTCATGCAATTCTTCTGAATCAACTGTGATAAGCTGAACGGTACCAGGATCTCGCCAACCTAAATAAATACGCAGGAGATGTAAGGTGGGTTTCCTAAGTGGCTTATTATTACATTACTTAAATTAGTAGGATCAACGACCAGGGACTCCCTTACACATTTTTGTGACTGTGGACTTGTTGTTTATGAAGAGTTGCCAGACAGAATGGATGGATTTTTATTACTTCAGTTACTGAATCTCTCCCAAGCAATACACAGGAACAAAACAGTGGCTGAAGATGACAGTTCCCAACTGCTAAAATGATTTATCAATATTCAGAAATAAGATCTGGAAAACAGCAGTTACAACAACTACATCACTGATAGTTTAACAAGATTAAAAGATGTTTCTGTATTTCTGTACATTGCAGAATTCTTTCCACTTTTTGTGCTTCAGACTTTTTCTTTTACATCACATTACTCTTTTATTTTTCCAGTCTGAGATTTTTACTTGCTTTAGCATTTTGTTGTCTAAGATACAATAAAGCTATATATTCCTAGTGTCCTAAAAAAAATCACATATTATGGCCAAAGCTTGAAACACCTGTTGAGTCATTATACTTCTAATGCAAAAGAAAAGGCACAAAATTCACTTTTCTGCAAATGAGAGGCATATTATAAAGTCCGTTGATCCCAGACAAATCCTTAAAAGTCTTCTTAGGAACGGTTCTCATACAAATTAAGCAGGCACATCTCCATCAGGCACTGCTCTGTTCACCACTTCAAAGTAAGCAGCCACTGAAGCACTACTCTGAGAACCTTGGGGAGGAAGTAAAGTAATCCCTTCACCTCTTCCTCAGTGCCGGGGTAGTCATCACCAGGAGCACTCAGCAAAGAGGAAAAAAGAAAGAGCCTTTCTGACACAGCGAGTAAACAGACAGCAGCATTCTAGCTCATGGATGGCAGGGAAGGAAAGCATTAGCTTCTACTTGGAGACATCTTCTTCAGTGTAAGCAATCTAAAAAGGGTCTGCAGATAAGCTTCAACTAATAGAGGGAGAGTCTCTCTTGACAGAAAAGCAAGAGAGATGAAACCTTTCAAAGAGGCTGGATCACAATTACTAAGTAGAGTCTTAATTCTGTTGTTGTATTGCTTTGCACCTAGGTGCCATTAATGCAAATTTATATTTTAAAGACATCCTATTTAGTTCTTAAGTACGGAACACTGACTGGATGACCCACCAAACGAGAAGACATTCCTGATGAAAGTACGTGGCAAATCTTTAAACACAGGTACTGAAACACCTGAAAGTGCCCAGCCCCTCAACGGACTATTTCTAGGGCTTCCAGGGAATAACAAATATATTTATTCAGAACAGGATAATTTAAGAACCAGCACAACAAACAGCAGGAAAGCAAGAAGCATTTTCCAATGGTTTCCTGGCAGTACTGAGGAAAAACTCTGCCACGCTGCATAGCAGTAGAGAGCATACCTGAAAAGTAACTCAGTGTATGACAGAAGGATTAAAACAAAACAAACTAATAAAATTCTGAGACGTGCACAGCTTTTTTTTTTTTTTTTTCCCCCATCCAAGATTTTTAAATCCTCTCCAGCCTTCTTGCAAGCAACATAATAATGTCTGGTCAAACTAGATTTAACTTTTCTAACCTCAGTCCCATTACTGGACCTCAAACACTTCACTCTATTTTAAACCTCACACTTTTCTGCAGTCACCAGCTGTAGCATCCCTGCTCCTCCACTGTATGAAATACTATTACACTGAGAGCACAACCCATCAGCTACATTTCCTCTGCCTGCACAGTCCCTATCACATGCATTGCATTATGCTGCTACAAAAACACTGCAGCTTAAAACTATTTTTCTCTTGAAAACTGGTAATTTCATTACTGAGGAAGACCCAGTCTTCACACTTGATCTGCTTTCAGTAATGATCAGTGCAGTGGTGCACATCCATCCCTCAAAGAAGTTTGAGAAACAGCCAGGTTTGATCCTATTGCAAGCTGATTGCTTGCTTTGGGAATCAGGAAAGAACTCTGCCTGCCTCCTAAAGAAGCTGCAAGGGACCTGCATCAGAGAAAGAGGCAGACTAGACTCCTGTGTAAGAAAGTTTAGTTAGGGAAAAGAGGGTCCAAGAAGGAATGAGGAATTTCTTGGACATTTTCCCTACCTTAAAAAAAGGGTTTGTAGCGATTTATTTTCTGAGCCTGGTGAGGGGGACCTTCCTAATGCATTTGATTGGTGGCCAGAGGCATCCCAGGTACAAACATTATCCCCTGATGAAGTAAACATCTACAGCATATGTACATACTTAGATATTTTAGTTCAGGACAGTGTTTATACAAAGGCCATCTTGTGGTCCCAAGACCCTACAAGTTGGGGGTGAGTGTGAAGTTTCCACCCATGAGGGATATCTGGTCCCATCCCAAGACCATTTTTACCCTTACAATATGGGGAAAATGAGGGTAACTTTTCCACAATGCCTGGAGAGTGATTTTAGACTGATTTTAGACGACAAACAAGACACAATGAGCTTTTGTCAGAAGGTGGTGTTAAAGAAGTTGCTGAGGACTAAGCTGAGAAAAGTCTCTTTGGAAATGAGCTGCTTGGATGTTGATCAAGGTGCTATTTACTGGAGGGCTGAAAAGAAGCCTGAGAAGGAAGCGACTGCAAGGGAGGAGTTAATACTGATGCTTAGAGAAACAAAACAGGGACACGGATTTCCTCCCCAGGGAGGGAGTGCTGCTCCGGAGAGGGGGAGCATTATCACAGTGATGAGCAAGGAGGATATTTTTCAGTGCTGGTACTCTGGGAAATACATGAGGGCCACTAAATCACCTAGCAGTGTTGTCTAAATATTCGGGATTTAACATTTATATTAAAAATAAAAAATAGACGGCTGTGTAATGAGCTTCTACAGTGCTTAATTAGCTTCTTGCTCCAAGACTATTTTAAACTGCCTTAACTAGCTTCCTTCAGAATAAATCTTTCCGGGTTAGCCTAAGACCCATCCCTGACTCTTGTACTGGGGTATAGACAAGGCACAGCTATCACTTTTCAGTAATCTCTGGTAAGCATCATGATTTTTCAACTGGTTTGTTCTGAAATACTCCTGAGAAAGGCTCATGTAGAGCCCAGACCATCATGTTAGTTGTTCTAGCATCTACAGTGATAACTCCCATCTTTACTATTTTCTTACAACACATTTAAAAACCCCTGGTAGGAGACAACCAGGTGAAAAGATTTCGTCTATTCCATCTGTCAGAATCACTTTGGGAAACACTCTTTAAAAATACTGGAGTTTATGGCACATAATGATAGTGTCCTTGATTCAAATAATATTGTGGTTAAAAGACTAGGAGGTAGAGGATTGAATTTTGCACCTTTTATGTCTTCATCTTGTGGGACTCATAACTTTTTATTAGCATGTCAAATATGGTCACAAAAAAACACACTGAAAGCAGGCTACCATTAATGTTGGCCAACAAAACCCACAGCTTAATATATTACATTATGGGGTGAGGATAGAAAGTGAAATTCCAAGGAAAAAATTACCATATATGTAAACCATATCATAAAAACTTCAACAACCTAAGTACACCATAACTGGATATTGTAATAAAATGCCTCAGGTGAGTTGTAGGCCTGGAGTTAAGGGAAATGGAACAGAGAAAGCAGATCTAAGTAATAAGTCTTCTAGTGAAAACATTTCTGCCACTTAAAAAAAAAATCAGAATATTCTATGGATTTTTAATGGGCCTCATACATACCTGAGGGGTGTTTTTTAATAAATGGGTTAAAGAATAGAAATCCCCACCCTTGCGACCTTAAGCCAAAACAAACTGCTGAAATTTCCTTTTCTTACAAAGATCACAAGTCTGTTAAGACTGGCACAGATTCGTCCCTGCAACAAGAGGGCAAAAATTAAACAAGTGATACCCCATCTCATTCTCTGGAGTTTCAATCCATATCAGCAAACTTTCACACCCAAGTTAATTCAATGTCACATTCCTAAGTAACAGACTGTTTCAAATAAACGAACTGAGGAAAAATGAAAAAAAAAATTCTAGTATTGCAGAGCATAAGAATTCACCACAATGACACAAATCTCCATATTTCTACACATTATTTCTAGAATATTCTTTTCTGAGGATTTTTATAGCCGAAGAAAGGAAACCTCAAGGTAAGCATAGTTAAACTTTTCAACCTTCCATCACAGTAAGGTCCATAAATCATCTCCTGTGCAATTTTTCAGTTATGATCTTGGAAATATGTATCTTGCTTGGAAAGGAAGATCATACTGTAAATATGTAAATTCAAAACAAACCTTACATATTATATATAATTTCTATTTTCCTCTACCTTGTATGGCCAGTAGCAGAAGTGGTAAATTTATGTATGGATAGCCAAACATTCACAGATCTCAAAACAGAAGTCATTGCTTCTCTGCCTCAGATTGACAGTGCTGTTATAAAAGCTCTGATGCTAGAATGCTATTTGGATTTATTTTGAAAATGAATGTGATCTGAGTTAGAAGCAGTACTCGTCTGAATTAATAATGCAATCATGTATCTCATTGGTAAGTGCTTCCAGCTTCAAAAAAGATGTTTGCTTGAAGATTCTCTAGTCAAAGAGACCTTCTTACAGTGGTATCTCAGGAAAGCTCTCTCCCTCTCCTGTCTTTATGGGGCTATGAGAATAACATTCCAAGGTCTTCACTCTTCTGGTCTGAAAGAAAAGAAGTAACCTTAAGAAAGAACCTAATGTTGGCATTTCCAGGAAAGAGGCTTTTCTTTGAATATATATAAACTTCACTTTCTGCTTTTGTGCCAACTTGGGTAACCACAACAAATCCTTCTCACTGGTCTAAAAACCGTGTTTCTGGTTTTTTTAATGTGGCAATTAGTTCATGGGTCTGGGATGTCTATAAGGAGATGCATTGCTTATGCCTTTCTAGGACTCCCAACTAGGATTAGTTCAATTTTTTCTTTGAACTAAGATGGCTCTGAATGAAGAACTTCTCTCTGCAGCATGAGACCGCTGGTAATGCTGTTAGTCCACGAAACCATGGTTTCATCATTCTTCAGGCATCTCTGGCTCTCTCTTTCCCATAATTTGCATTGCAGTCCAGACTAGTCTAGAACCAGTCTATTCAGGGAAAGCACACAACACACCCAGTTTTGTCACTTAAATCAAACCCTGTGCGAGAGGAAGGCTGCAGTTATTAGGAGGGGGTTTCTTTAAGAAACATCAAAAGAGGAATCCCAACCTCTGTATTGGATATATCAACAGAAGTTTGTCTAACGAATCAAATGAAGAAAAAAATTGTTGAGTGCATTGTAACATGAAAAGTCATGTCTCACAAATTATTAGTTCTCTGAAAGAATAAAGAAGTCTGTATAAGATTCAACTGATTTACAAAGAGTAGTTGGATTTCCAACAGCCGCCTTTCTGATACCATCCATCAAATGGCCTTAGACCCAACTATCATGAGAGGATAGGGAAGAGTCTTTTCTGGCTTAATAACTGGTTAGCAGATAGGAAGCTTGTTAGAAATAAACGATCAGTATTCCCAACAGAGAAGGAAAAGCTCCCAACAACCTCTCTCAGGTTCTCGTGCCACCGAGCTTCCTTTTTTAGCATTTGAGAAAAGCAGATGATGAGCAAAAAGAAAGTCTGATGATAAAAAATTAACTGGAACGGGAAGAACTAAAACTGCCTTTGAAGAGCTGTACAAGGATCTCACAATACTGAACCACTTGGCAAAAAAAATGACCGATGAAATTCAAAGTAGCTGTTTGCAAAGTACCGCATATGAAAGGAAATAAAGGACAGCCCTAACTGCTCATAAACAATCATGGACTCCTATAACTTCCTTTAGTATTAATAGCCAATTTAAACCCTGTGATTATTGTTCTTCACGCCCACTAGCCCATTTGAAAACAAAATGCAATTTTAGGATTTATTAGGTAACAGGAAACAAGACCAAAATAGAAAATGACTTACTACAATTTTACAACACACAATGTCTGCACAACAATTTCATCAGGATGGTATACTTAGCAAAGGTATAGAGAAGGAAGACCACAATGCATCAACATAAGAAAAGGCTTCTGTACTTAATCTCTGAAAAGATTAGATAGATTAAGAAACTTTAATTTGAAAAAACGGATTTAGATTTTATTTTAGGAATACTGTCTGCTGTATGCATGTCTTGGAGTAGACCATCTAGTTTTGTCTTAGTCCTTCCTTTTCAGGATGATGATGCAGACTGTTAAAATTCACAGTTTTATGTGATTGTAGGGATTGAGGATGGAAGTTAAATAGGAGAAACACACATTAGGGTGTCTGTTTACACTTTTTTTGCTTTGTTTGTTTGTTTGGGCTTTTGTCTCTAGTACACTCCTGGAAATCTACTGGGGCGCCAGTTACTACATTTATGTCAGAATACAGGAGAGGGAGAAGAGAGAAAATAAATTTTTTTCAGCATGCAGGGAAGGCACAAATGGAACTAGATGTGGGCACTGAACATTTTAGAATTTAAAATTAAGCCTTGAAATTAAGCCTTCAACACGAAAGATCTGCTTCTGGGAAATCCATCTGAGCTGTCAGTTGCTGTGGAGACAAGTAAAATTATGGAGAAGGAGGAGCATTTGTTGGCAATGAGTAGCATCTCTTACTTACACCATACTGGCTGGTACAACAAGGTCTTAGAGCTGCAGACAGAAGCTGCACTACATGCTCCAAACTTCACCATGACGAAGAATGTTCCCAAGACCTATGAAAACAAAATCTTCACAAGACTGAAATAATAATAAGAAAAAAACTTCTCAAGGCAGATACGTGAAATGGGAAAATGGGTAATCTGATAACACAGGAGAGGCGCGTATCAAGTGAAACGCATTGGATGAGGGGTACCACAATATGGTATGTCTTCTAAACCTTGCCATTTGCTCATCTCGTGTAATTCAATTGTAGCTGTAACCTCACTAACCAGAGGGGAGGAGATAAGTCAGGCTTCTCTCTCTTGTGGACTTTTCAGGGAGGTCCTGAACTTTCTGGTGTAATATCCAAAGTAACTCTCAAAAGCAAACAGAAACAATAATAAACTACTCAACAGTAAATGAAAAGTCTAGTCTACTGAAAGTAAATAATTCTAAAAGAAACATCTGAAATAAATGAATACTTTAGCTTTCAACTTTGAAGAACTGTTCTCATTTTTGTGAAGCGTTTAAGTCTGCATCCCACATGAACCTCATGCTTCAACACAGTACTTTAAGTACGGCTAAAGCAGCACTTTAGCAGCTGCCACTTGATCTGAACAAGCTGTGGTTTTCCCCTCTCTGGAAGAGCTTGGGCATAAACCAAACATTCATTCTTCAACTGTGCCTTCCCCAGCCTTTCTTCCGACAAGTCCGCTCCACTTGCAAGCTCTGTTTTCTCATTAGTTGTCTCCTGGTCTGCTGGTAACAAATAGTCTCGGAGCAGAACAGGTTTCATAAGGAAGAAGTCCTGTGAGTCAAATCTCAAACCACTCTCTTCATGCATGTATGGACCTGAATATGCTCAAAAGATTCAAGTTGTACACCATCTTTTTATTTCCCCTCCACTCAAATGTCCTCCTAAGGTTTCTCCTAACCTTGCTAAGGCAAAAGTGCCATAGCATATCCACTGGTGTTGTTTTGGGCATCACCTGAAGCAAATCTCCCAAACTTATCAACCAGTCAAATTCACAGAATACTTAAGCATGCAGCTGATCTCACGTTTTTCAGTTAATGTCATCATACTCCCTGTCCATTTTAACACAATTCTCGCTCTATGAATATCAGGGAAATTTATCGCAATACAAAGGGTCTATAAAGGACTTTTCTTTTGATGGACCAAGATGTGATTTGGGCAGAACAAAGACTACAGGGAGACAGAGCGGGAGTTAATTTTATACAGAAAGACTACATGGCAATAAGAAAGTCTAAATTCAGACACCTTCACTGTAACTTTTATACGCATCTAAGGAGTCCTGTTTAAAGATGATTATGAAAATTAGGAAATGAACCATTCACACAATAAAACCATACCTTCTGTCCTGCGTGTATATGCAACACAATGGCGAACAGGATAGGACTAAACTGGTTTTAGAATGAGCAAGATTGGGCATTATTCAGTCTGACAAACATTTTTTTTTTTTTTTGCCGAACTTGGAAAGCATTCAGTGAATGCAGATAGGAGTTGCAGCTAGAGAAAGGATAATCTCGTAAGTATGATGGTGAGAGCACTCCCATGGAGAACTGCATTGTACCATTCTTCTCGCTGTAGTTTCCTGCATCTCAGCCAAATTTCACAAATTATTCTCCATTTACATTAATCACTTTCTGATGTCCAAAACCAGACACAATGGAGCCTGATATGTAGAAGATCTTCTCAAAGACCACAGCTGAAACCAGTGTTAGTGATGCTCTGAAAATATGAGAGTACTTAGCACTTTACAGCAGAAGCTGAGCATCTGAAACTTTAAAGATATGTTTCTTTCTCACCTGTAAAACGAAAATGACATGTCAGAAAGCATTGTGAAAATAAAGGGGTTTAACTAAGTTCCCAGATATGGTAATTATAAGAGAAGAGGCTATGAGAATATTTATAGTCATCTTCAGAACAAAATTTGAATAAAATCTAGTATAAGACAAAGAAAATAATGAATTGTATCAGCACCACTGATCATGTATGAGGATTTGTGCATGACTGTACTGCTAGAACTATCTTTACTTATATATACAACGAACCTAAACTGAAGTTTCTGCAACTATCTTAATTATCTAAATTTTAATGCTTTACGTTCCTAGTCTTAATTACTAACAATATGCTAGTATGCTGTCTTTTCTTTTCAGTCCTACATGTGAGCTAATGTACCATTTAAAGTATTTTAAGTAGAAATATATGCTACAAATGCATATAAGAATCAGTAAGTTATAGAAAAGTACATCACTGAAGCCTGTATCATTCTGTACTTGATTTATTATGGCCTTGAGACGAGAAATGTGTACTGGTAAACTATTCTTTGAATGAATTGAGAGGTCTGTGTTTTCTGTGAGGGAGGAACAATATCTAAACTGACAGTGAAACAAGATTTACAAAATAGCTTTCAAGAGAACAAGCGAGGAAACAGGAGTTAACGCTAGTAAGAATTTCATTGTTGTACTTAATAGTCCCAGTACAAGATCATACTATGTGTTTCGCGCTACCCAAGTGATTACAAACAGCCAAATGCAAGTGTGAAGAAGGATGTGTCTCAAAAAAAAATAGGATTTTTTTGCCCATTTTCCATTAGTTAATATTGTTTGTAATTTTATCATATATTTCTAAAACAACAAACAGTCAAGGGCTGGATTAGCACAGATGGGGTGCAATCCCCATCGTATCTCCCCCAGGGAGAATAACTCGCTGAAAGAGACTGAAGCAAGAAGTGACATAGCCGCTGCCTGCGCTGCCTTGCTCTATTTTATGATGTATTTATATCACCTACTTTCAGACAGCTAACGTGAACGTTTCAGTACCTCAAATTTAGGCACCTCACTGCAGCAGAGTCATTCACATTGCCTGTGCTGAGGACTCAGACTTGTCCTATAGCTAAAAGAGAGAAAGCTTGGAAGAAATCTAGGCTTCTATCTAAATCAGCAAGCAGCGCAGTGCCATAAGAGCAAATCCCTCAGGGAAAAGACTGGTGATGAGAACCGGACATCCACACTATGCATATTAAAGGCTTTGAAACTATTCTGATCTGGGCCCGTGGATTTGAATATCTGGTAATGGCTGGAGCACACCTTCAGGTTATCTAAAAGAAAAATCCATCTTGTGTTCTCCGAGACTGTTCTGTGATGTGAAGCCAAGCACAGCAAGTAGAGACAATGGGGAGCTTTACTTCAAAAGCACATTCCTAATTCATACAGAAATGCTAATGCAGGTACATCCTCTGAATGCTTCCAGGGAGGGATGCAGAACATCTTAATTAAAGGTCTTCCCTTCTCCACTACAGAACTATAAATAACTATAACTACAAGTAAGTATAACAGAAAAAAAAAGACATCTTTTATATTTTCTTTCCACGTACTATAAAGAGAAAAAAGAAAACATACAGACCATAGAAACCTATACACTTTCAAGTGAAACGGCAAGGTATCCATACGGCAAAAGAGCAGGCACAGGAGTGCACATAAACCTGATCAAGCAGATGCCTAAATCCAGTTGGGATTCAAAGTGCCGAACACTTCTTTTCAGGTGATAAATATACACAGGAGAATAGTGCTCCTCTATCTCAGTAGCCTAACAGCTAGCGACTTGAAGTGTCTGCCCCAGAATAGACAATGCAAGTGTTTGGGGCAGGGAGGGCGTTTTTTAAGCTTTTACAGAGGTCATGGGGTTCTTGAGAAGAAGCTGCCTCAACTGCTCTCTGAGATTTTAGTATCCGAATAAAGTCCTTTTAAATTCAAATTTAGGAGGGCTGCATATGCTTCTGCTAAGTGGACTACAGGATTTGCATGCAATAACACAGTAATACAGCCTCCAGTCCAGCGTTCATTTCCAGATGGAACAACGCCTTTCTTTGGCTTGCTTTTCTTTTTGCCTAGTATCCACATCATTTCCTACACTGACACTATCCAATCTCACATGCATAGTGAAAAAATGTTCTTTCACAAATGTTTTGCTTCAACCGCCTATACAGAGCTACACAAGATACATATATGCACCTCACAAATATGATTCCACCTTTAATAAAACATTTCCAGAATTTTGCAAGTATCTGGAAACTGACTGTCATCTTAACACATTAGGAATGCATAAAAGAAAAAATCCCCTACCTATCCTTCAACAAAGAGTATCTTGGTACATGGCTCTTTGTTCCTTTTCAGGTAGTCCTGATCTCTTCAGAGCAGGAACATGTATTGAAAATCAAAACCTTTCAAATTGCCTTTTCTTTATGGGATCACGAACAATTTATATTTAACAATTTCAGTCTTTGAAAAATGTTCTTGATTGAGTGAGAGTGATTAATTATGAGAATCAAAGCAACGGCATGAAAGATTTGTTGAAGGAACTAATCATAACTACAAAGTTAAGAGACTAGAAATACTGTCAGAAACACTCCAATGAGCACTTGTGCCTGATGAGATCCCGAAAGAAAATACAATTCTATAGAATTCATGTGCAAAACAAGTGAGAACAAATTAAAGCCTCTCATCCGAAGGGACAGTACCACATGCCACTTCCTTCACTTCCCTCCACTTATGTTGTCATGGACTACTTCCTCCCCTTCCCCGTTCTCTTTATTTCCCATTCGCTTTCCTTTTGATCCTATTGCCTTGGGCTTCCAAGTACATTTCTCTTTGGTTATGCCTCTTTTACTTGTCCCTAGCATCATACAGAAACAGAAATTCAACCATCACCTTAGTCCAATTCACAGACTTTTCTCTCCTATTTGTTTTTTGAGTTCCGTTTCTTTTTCTACCAATATATCTGCTCACGAACTGTAGCATAAGACATAAACAACAGTGATCACAGTGCCTGGTTCACTATGTGTATATGTATCATTTGTGCCAAAGTCTGAATCAGAAATAACTACCAACTTTCTGCAAGGAATGAGTAAGTAGATTACTCATTTTTTAAATAAACCATTTCCTTGGTCTACAGATACATAGTGTGATGCCAAAAAGCAGAACTCCACGCTGTTCTGCCTAACTGGAGTTAGTAAAATATCTATACCTTGACCATGTGTTTTTTATATCAGGATTATAAAGGCACATTAGTCATGGGTAAATAACGTGGTAGGGACTACCACCACCATTTGATGTTAACCCCAGAATATAACGTAAGAATAATTTTGCCTATGCAATACTTTTCACATCCCATGTGTTCAGGTTACAATCACAGTATGCTATGATGTTATTTTGTGTATGTGTTCCTAACCTAAAATTTGGCTTTATGCACTGTTACTAAAAACACTGTTAACATAAACAACGTCAACAAACAAAGCTCATGCCTGTTGGCCATGTGCAGGCCAGGAGGGGAGATTAAAGTAGCAGTAAGCAGATCAGTTAAATCTGTGGTGGCACACACTATGTGCCTGCACAGTCCTGATTTAGACTGAGGTTACATCTGCCTTCGGTGCTCCACACTTTCAGGTAGCAATGGCTTATTTCATGCATTATACTGAAACTGTCTCCTTTGGGTCAAAAAATCCACTTTTTCTTTTTGGTAACAAAAAGAAAGCATTTATACTTCCCTTTCTTTTTTAATTAAGCTTTTTTCAAAGGAAAAAAAAAAGCCAAAGCTTTGGCAATTTCATATAAATTTTACGTTGGGATTTGATTATGCTGATTATTTTTCAGTGTTATTCAACAGGATGAAAAAACTATTGGCAATGTTAGACGTCTCCGCTCCAGACTTGGTGAGGTAATTATGAAATAATGGCATTAAAATTGTCATGCTCATGAAAAAATTAAATTTTCACTCCCCAAATATAGTATCATGCTTTTTATCTTGAAAGTCAACATCATGGTAAATGGTAGATGATCAGTGTTTTGCTTGGAGCTGGCTTATTTTCACAGCAATTTTGTCAGGCTTCAGTCTAGCAGAATGTCATTTTTTATCCCTGTATTCTGAAGTGGATTTTGACTTTTCTGACTATAGCAGGATGACAAAGACAGTGCCTTTTCAACACATTCCATCACTTCTGTCTTGCTACTGCGTTTTTCTTGTTTTCTTCTTCTTCTGTATTCCTCCCAAAATGCTGATGATTAAGAAGTAAAAATACATCTGTACTGCTGTTCGCTATTAATACTCCCTCCTTCAAACCTGAGGAAAAAAAATGTAACAAACCTCTCATTCCTAACATCTTCATTTGATGTCCTACCCAAATTCAATCCTAACACCTTCTTCTGTTCCACACAGTATTATTCTTCACACAACATCAAACTACTGCATGAGGCAAGAGGTGCTATTATTCAACCTAAGTAAAAAAACTCTGCACAGGACTGGTTAAGCGTGGTTTTAGGGTTTAATTCCTGACATTCTGTGAAGTTCAGAAACACACTTATATACATATATATGCCAGGTGGGCCAGCCTGGGGCTCCTGAGCTGCAGGTTGGGTGGGACATCCCTACCTGGGCTATGCCACATCATTTGCAAGTGGGCTGTACATACCATACCAGCAGTGTATCCATCAGTAAGGAAAAGCTGCAATGATGGATCATATTCTCATATGAAGAGATCACACCTGAAATACAGATAAAACCAAGCTTATGCCTGACAAGGTAAAAAAAAAAAGGACGCCCAAGAGAGACTGACAGAAAATGCACTGGAAGGAGGCTGAACCATGAATGTAAGACCACACTCAATTATACCTCTTTTGGAGTACTTGGCAGATAAAACTACAGTTTGGAGTTGAAGAAGCAGAATATTAAGTTAATTTTTAAAAAAATAGTAAAAGACTAAGCAACTGGAAAAAAAGCAGTACAGAGTGAAGCTACTGAGTATTTACTGTCAGGTTATCTTTATAATAAAAGCAACACAAATTAAATACAAAATCTTGGCAAGGAGCAGGGAAACAACACAGGTGAAGGAACTCTAGTAACCTAGTAATTGAAAAACAGAGGATACTGAGTCGGCTACTCCTATGACTGCCCAAGAAGAATGTTCAGTTGTTGAGACTGTTGAATATCACAGAAAACCAAAAATAAGTCAAGGAAAGAAACCTTCTCCCCAGAATTCTGTGCACATAATACAGGGTAACTGTCTACAGAGGTAAAGGACTCCTATAGGATATATGCAGATGGAAGAGCATTTTGAGACTGTGTCAAATTTTTTGGGATGTGCCAAGGGGGCAGTGGAGATCTCAAAAACATACAGGATATTTAAGGAAGGAAAAGGGAATAGATAAGGTAAGGGACTAATGCAGTTGTTAGTCACTAACGAACACTAATAAGATAGATGACAAATGTGTCATGTTCATTTTTGATTTTAGCATTAACTAAGCTCCTATCAAATGACTACAAAATTCTAAGCAAGGGAGGTTTGATTCATTTTATTTTTGGGATTGACGGCAACAAGGAGGGAATTTATACTTAAAGTGAAAGCAAAAAAAAAAAATCTCAGAAAGCCTTTTAAGTCCACCCATCAACATTCCACTGAATATCCACCTCCTCAGTTATGGTTATATCTATGTAGCTGCATGAGAAATGCAATTCTTTAGTTCCCACATCTGCCTACATCACAGTTCTGCAGCAAGCTGAACATAGACACATCCCGGTCCTCCTAGCCCACTCTGCATCCTGCTGTCTCTGAAAATCAAATATATAATTAGTTCTATATCTTTTACTGCTTTTCTCATTTTGTTGTTACAAAGCTCTTCTGAAAATTGCTGTGTAAGTCCTGAATGAATATAACGTCCTGAATGAATGCGAATGTAATGGTTAATCACAAAAGAAAGCTGTTCTCAATTATTTTAACTGTTCCTTGAAATAATCTTGCCAAAAAGTTTTTGGTCTTGTTAAAGTTTCATTTTAAGTACTTACTTCAGTTCATATTTATATACTGCTTACATTGATGTTTCTGTTGTTTTTAACATGAGAAGACATTTGAAGATGTAGGAAAACTCACTAGTGAAGGTCAAAAATCAATAGATTCATCATGTCATGTATATTTGTCAGAATTTAATTTCCTTAAACTTTATGATATTTGGAACACCTCTTGCATTTTGATGAGCAGCCCCTGGATTTCTTACAAAGCAGCCCAATTAAAAAATAATGAACCTATTTTTTTTCTTCAACCGACTCATTATCCTGGCGGTTTCCAACTGCAACTTAGAACTCAGTTTTCTATCAAATTATTTTGTGCCTGTTGGCCAGCGATACCTTTGCAAACTTCTAAGGTTCTTTGAAAGTCAAGAAATTTCCCCAGGAGAAAATGTTAAAGCAGTTGTTATTCCCACTGCTGTGCTTGTACCTAGGCTCAGAAAGCAAATAAAACTTCTAGTGGAAACAGGCAGAACCCACGGGATGTTCAAGACCTCTCTCTTCTACCCTAACATTAGTGGGACACCTTAGAAGGAGAATAGCCACATATTCAGCAGAGAACATGTAAGATTTCTGCTGCTGACTCTGCATGGAATATTTTTTTTTTGTTATTATAGTATTATTCTCAGAAAAAACATATTCATAGGATGCAAAATGTTAAATCCTTTGGCAGGGGTCTATGAGGAACCACTCTGCATCACTGCCCACTCCCACTAACAGGAAAATAAAAATATCTTCCAAGATTGCTTTCTGTTTCATGCACATGTTTGAGGGAGAATCAACCCATTTTTGGAACTACAACCTACCCAAAACTCACCTTTAACATTATTCATGTGCACTTCCGATAGTTACACCTACTGCTTCTTCACAGAAGACTCACTCTTGGAGAAAACAAAATAATTCTGCGTAGGCTCTCACACCTACTCAGCATCACTCTTTGAGGATCCTGCACAGTGCGAGCAGGTTAATACGTCCCTTCTGAGGCCGTGTGCTTGCTTGGAGCAAAACTCATATATCAAAAGGGACTGGGTTGCTTGGGAATCCATGAGCCAAAGGGCCAGCAGCCACCTACACCAGGAACCATGTTAATCCAAACTGGCCCCTCCAGAACCTCACAGTGTAGGTGCTTCTTTTCATTGTGGCTTGTTCCTTTAGAGTACTTAAAGAAAAAAGCCTGCTATCACCATTGACAAATCAAAATGAGGTGACAGGAACACATAATTTATTGTACTTGGTCTAAATTACGATGTAATGGCCCAAGCAATGAGTTTCCCATCAAATCCTTTGGAAGACTATGCCAGGAACCAAAGCATTTGTCAAACATCTTTTATATTATTGCTGACCGCTTGCAATCTACTATTTGATTACTAATAATTTTAGTAACATTATCAGCACAGGAAGAAAATTAGAATTGTTTAAATGTTCCTCAAGAGGGAAAAAATAAGGGGGAAAAAACCTTCTATGCTGACCAATTTTCAAGTTGACTAAGTTCTCCATTAAGAAAAACTTCAAGATCAAACAGCAATGCCAGCCCTACTTGAAAGCTTCTTTATAAATAGATTTACTATAGACAGGGTTCTCCTCGGCAAAGAAAAATCATTTTGACAACCTCGTCTCAGTCTTTTCTGTTACAATACTTTTGCTTTGTGTCCAGTAATTATTTCTTGGGCAGAAACAGAGCGAAGAAACTATCTAGCTGAGTGCAGTCTGTCTTCACCTCACAGAGGGGCTGCAGATCCATGATGCTGGTTTCAGTCTGTTTCCCAGTAGCTACCTTACACACAAATATTTATGCATTTGTTGGACTGGAGCCAGAAAGAATGTTTCAGCTCTTTCAAAACAGCGACCTAAATGTTCTACAAGCAGGCACAAAACCAAACACCCTCTCTAGCTTAGCGAGCATGCTATTATTTATCTACAGTGGAATCACTTCAAAGGGAAAGACCACATGCATCCCTCCAAAAAAAGACCTTGAAGATGTCTTCCCCAAAGGTGAGAAGTGAGGACTCAACTTTCTCACTCATCAGCATCGCTCACAGGACTTTTTTCCTAGGTTAGATTCACCGGCTCATTATTCACCGTGACAGTTGTTGTGACTCACGCTCCTTGTGCATTGTAGCCTGGAGCCTTAAACACCTATAAGAGAACTTCATCCTGCAAGGCAGGAAGCTGCCTAAAATAAGGGGCACTAAATACAGCAACGGCCTAACTCTTTGTGGAATCAATAAGTATTCCAGCAAACACAAGTAATGTTAAAAAATTAATTATCTGGGGGTTTTCCCTTCTTTTGAAATGTGGAGGTGTGTATGTGTCTGTGTAGCATAAACATGAAATATTCAGGGAAGAATAGAAAAGAATGATTTAGAAAAAAAAAAAAGAAATCCTCCATACGCAACTGAGAAAATATTCAGAATACATCTTTAGCTTGCCTTTGCAAATTAGCTCCTCACTGCTGAAAGGCATGCATGCAGTTCTCTTGCAAAATTAGACCAATCAAGATGTTTTTTCAACAAAAAAAAAATTGTTTGAATATTGAGTTCCTGCTGTATCTAACACAACTTAATAAGTACCTTTGCTCCAAAGGGGCCCAAATGATTAGCACTTGCAGATCGCAGTGGGGAAAATAAAAATGAGACAAATATTTGTGGAATAAATATTAGTGACGTTTATAAATTTGCCTTTCATGTGAGAGTATCAACAATACAAACATTAATCAGAAAATGTGGCTGCTAGCTGTTGTTGTCATCTTCCCAAGATGCTTATTGTTGAAAATTGTAAATAACTCATCTCACATCTGCCCATTTAAACTAATTGAGATTGTATCTCTGTACTGAATTAACACAAAGGTATAGATACTCTAAGAATCGTTTAGAGAAGTTTTATTCTGCTATGTGCCAACCTTAACGATTCTATGATTCTATGTGAGTCTTTTCCACGCGACTCATCTGAATAGTCATTGCATGCAACAGTTTGATCAGCACCCAACATCAGGCAAGCCACAGAATGGAACAGAAAGATTAGCACTTATGCATCAGCCATTAAAATGATGATGATGATCCTAATTTGCCAACTCCATTAGTCTTTCTAGAAAGGTTTATTGTCTGTGCTGCACAATAACTGTAAAAATGATGTTGAAAGGACCATAAAAAATAACCTTAAAGTGTATAAATCAATAGCAAAGTTACAGGTATGATTCTTTAGCCCAACTGGAGTCTATGGACCTGCATTTGTTCAGCATTACAGACTAAAATCTGGATGAATCTGCTCTTAACTATGTAATTTTCTTCATCTTGAGTTTGATTTTTGATGGTGTTTCAGTGAAAAAAGACAGGGTAGAATTTTTTTCTTCTGTCAAAGGCAGATTTAGCTTGAGAGGTCCATTAGGCATGAAGGTAATGGCAACGACCATCCTGCCACCAGAAAAATGGAAATTATAATACTCAAAGAAGCAAAAACTAACAATGAAAGGAAAACTATGCAAATATTACAAGGAAAATTGGACATCACACAATCCAAAAGTTATCCACAGTGTTATAATATGCCTTGGAAAGAAACTGTCTGGAATATGATACAATTTCAGCAGACTTTTTGAATGTAAAGGGCTGTCCAGGTACATTTTATTAGCTTCTTGGGCAAATTGTGAGAAAAGAGCAATTTAAATCCATTCGTCGGATATAGAAAAGCTCCACTTCAGCAGTTATCAGTATTTATGTGTTTAAGTATTCACCAGCAACCAGATTTTGGTATACAAGGTGCAAAGAGTTTGTTCTTTGGCCAGTTTCTGTACGGAGCATAGATTGTGCTCTAGACAATGATTTACAGTGTCCAGCTGGAACTGCTTTAAAAAGCAAACTTGGACTCCAAACTACTAATTAACAAGGTACAAAGATGCTTCTGCAAAGGACCCATCAGTTATTGTAGTAATCTCTGCGGGATATGAAGCTGGTGCCCTTTAAAAGAACAATTAAAAAATTAAGTAGCATATTTATTCATACTACATGTGTTATTTATATGAAAAAAGCTTAAAAGATACGTACATGACTGACATTACGGCTGTGTAAATCTCATGAAGAAATACTGGCAGAAAAATAAAATGGAAGCTCTTTGCAGACAGGGCAGTCCCTTCTTTTCTTCAGTGCTTCAAACAATTAAATTCTAAATTTTGAATTTTGATCACTTAATGCTTTACTTTCTTTTGCAAAAAAAGCCTGCATTTAAATCACAACCAAATTCTGCCCTCAGCTGCATCCAGTCGAGATAGGCGGAGATCAGGTTTGGGGGTCTTTAACTCAAAAAACACAAGTGTGCATGCGCCCCACAACCAATCTGGTTACAGCCAATTTATCCAAGGCTTTGAGTATGCTGTCTCAGTAATTAAAGAAGAAAGGGGCTTTGGAGTTGTCATTCAAAGAATGGTATGGGACTTCTGAAGATCAGCTTTAAGAACAAGCTAATTACTGTTTCAGCGTTCGATTCCAGGAAGCCGTTCCTGGGAATTCTTTCTCTTCATCAGCTATGCTACATTGCAAAGACATGTGTTGCGTTTAATCAATGCATTTTAGTTACGTTCCAGGTATTCAATTAACAGTTTTCATTGCCAGCCCATAGCCAGCACAATGGACCATCTTGGAACTGCAGCAGTCAAGGAATATTGCTCCTGGCTTTTCACCAATTCAACAAATAAACCTTCCCTGTGCCATTCTTTTAAATACCTTCATTTTTAAATTAGATTTTGATTCTCTGCTCAGAAACACCTAAACCTCTGTTGAGCCAAAAAAAAAACATTTTGCAGTTTTGATTAGCATGATCTGTCTTCTTTGTCGTTTTGGGGTTTTTTGTTTGGTGGTTTTGGTTTTTTTTTTTTCTTCTGGGCTGCT
>WKFP01014709.1:1135764-1145927 GCA_011057875.1 Pterocles orientalis | reverse complement strand
GGAGCATAGATTGTGCTCTAGACAATGATTTACAGTGTCCAGCTGGAACTGCTTTAAAAAGCAAACTTGGACTCCAAACTACTAATTAACAAGGTACAAAGATGCTTCTGCAAAGGACCCATCAGTTATTGTAGTAATCTCTGTGGGATATGAAGCTGGTGCCCTTTAAAAGAACAATTAAAAAATTAAGTAGCGTATTTATTCATACTACATGTGTTATTTATATAACAGAAAAAAAGCTTAAAAGATACGTACATGACTGACATTACGGCTGCGTAAATCTCATAAAGAAATATTGGCAGAAAAATAAAATGGAAACTCTTTGCAGACAGGACAGTCCCTTCTTTTCTTCAGTGCTTCAAACAATTAAATTCTAAATTTTGAATTTTGATCACTTAATGCTTTACTTTCTTTTGCAAAAAAAGCCTGCATTTAAATCACAACCAAATTCTGCCCTCAGCTGCATCCAGTAGAGATAGGCAGAGATCAGGTTTGGGGGTCTCCAACTCAAAAAGCACAAGTGTGCATGCGCCCCACAACCAATTTGCTTACAGCCAACTTATCCAAGGCTTTGAGTATGCTGTCTCAGTAATTAAAGAAGAAAGGGGCTTTGGAGTTGTCACTCAAAGAATGGTATGGGACTTCTGAAGATCAGCTTTAAGAACAAGCTAATCACTGTTTCAGCGTTCGATTCCAGGAAGCCGTTCCTGGGAGTTCTTTCTCTTCATCAGCTATGCTACATTGCAAAGACGTGTGTTGCGTTTAATCAATGCATTTTAGTTACGTTCCAGGTATTCAATTAACAGTTTTCATTGCCAGCCCATAGCCAGCACAATGGACCATCCTGGAACTGCAGCAGTCAAGGAATATTGCTCCTGGCTTTTCACCAATTCAACAAATAAACCTTCCCTGTGCCATTCTTTTAAATACCTTCATTTTTAAATTAGATTTTGATTCTCTGCTCAGAAACACCTAAACCTCTGTTGAGCCAAAAAAACCCATTTTGCAGTTTTGATTAGCATGATCCGTCTTCTTTGTTGTTTTTTGTTGGTTTTTTTTTTGCAGCTGGACTGCTAGCAGAGGATAGACTACTTCACAAATTTTTTTTAAAAAAAGTTTTTATTAAGGAAGTTTTTACTGTACGCCAGCTTTGGCATCTTCTTTTACATTTGTGAAACTGCTTTAAATACATGCGTGTAATGCAAAGTTTAGACCAGATAAGAATACTCTAAATTGCAATGACTAACTGGTTACAGAGAATATGGTCTGAGTCTGAAACTGTTCAAGAGGTATTTTCCATATTTCTCTACAACACAGATAATACTGACAGACGAAATGACACACAGAAAAGGAACCGAAATTTCTCATATGCAGTATTATCTTCTATGTTAAAGTTGTAAAGCCAAAAGCTAATATCAGAGAAATAAATATTTATATTACGTGTTTATACAGTGAATAAATTCTGTGTAACTAAATAGAGGCAGCCAATGTTTGTACTTCCAGCTCCTTCCTCTGTGAAACATTGTCAGTTTAAGAGAAAAGATAGAAAACACTTCAGGTTTAGCCACTGGATGCTCATCATCCCTTGCCTTTGATTTGTCACTGCACTGTTTAAACTTCCTAGGGACTAGCACACATTTAAAAATGAGGGTATTCAGAAAAGACAAGACATTTAAAAATTGTGCAACAGCTTCTGAAGTCTGCTAACTGATTGCTTGATACTTACGATGTGCAAAGAAGCATCCTGCCACTGATTTTAACAATTTGTATTTCAGCACTTTTACGAGTTTAATTTTATTTTATATGTTAAAGCTGCATATAGCTGGGAACGGATACCTTCAGGTGTAGAAAAGATTTCAAACATGAGAACAATAAACACCAGTATATAAACCTGCGGTCTCTGAATCCAATCCATTTGCCTCATAAACCCCAAATTTCAGTGTGCCATAAAATCAACAGACATCCACTAAACTGACCACATTAACTATCACACATCAACAACGAAAACAAGGAGAGAGCTTCCCTAAGGTAGTGAGGCACTCTCAGTATGATCCCTCATCCCAGGAAGATGTTCAGCTCCTTCAGTTTTGGGAAAGAGGTGATTTTGGTAGTATGGTTTGCCAAATTTTGGTGATGCAGTTAAGACAGTCAAGTCCAAAAGTGGGGATAATTCCAAGAACGCTCAGCTGCTGGCAGTTCCTTCCCAGTTATACCATAAGAGTGCTATACTACTGCTGCATTGCATTTTGCTGCCATGTGAGAAAAGACAGACAGTCTTCCTCTTGCAGTTTCATGATAATTGTAAGACATCCACCTGAAAACCACCATGAAAAAGGAGAAATCTACAGACTGCATGGACCAAGACCGAATGGGATATTTAAAAAAAAAAATGAAAAAGAAACTGAGTTATCTCTGTTCCCTCCCTCCTTCTTTGTAAATCCTTGCATGAAAGCATGAAAGCCCTTTTCCAGACTTTTTCCTTTCTCCTATACAGGGCTTTAACTGCATGAAAGTTCTTAACACAATGAATGCAAAGTGACTCAAGCAATGTGGGAAAGAGGAGCTCCAATTCATGTTTCAGATATCTTTCAGTAACAGTCCCTTCTCCAACAATTCATCCTACCCTGTATTCTCTCCCCAGTCCTCCGAGTCAGCTTTTTTATAGCCTCCCTACCTCTATCTAAAGCTACATATTTGGACTCCAAAGCCACAGATTGCTACATTCACAAAAAGACTGTCCAAAACCAAAACACAAATCAATATAGCACCTCCTGGGCAAGAGAAATGGTTGTTTCAGATTCAAATGCTGCAACCGTAAATACCAACACTTTCTGCAAAATGTTACCTCTACTACTTGATCGATACCACCAGAAAAAAAAAAAAAATGAAATTTAGCCAAGAGCAGCTCAAAGAGAAACATTTCCTGAAGACAGGAAACTGAATCCTGAACTGGAAAGAACCTACTGGGAAAATACACAGAACCTGATGGGACCCTCCCTGGCAATGATCATTGGACTTTTGGACTTTTGGTAGGATAACTGTGCATAAAGATCCTTTCCCTAATGTTATGCTTCAGTTCTTAAGAAACAATTCAGTTTAAGAAAGCCATTTTATGTTCCTATATCAATTACTGATTATGAGCTCTCAAAATAAAACTCCAATGGATACTGTAACTCAAAAGCCAACTGCAGACATATGACATAAGAACTGTCGTGAGGCATTCACAGCCGATATTTTGCTGGATCTGAAGTACTTCTACACACCTCCATAGTTCTTACAAACATAGTGGTATCCATACTACTGTCTGATACCCAGATGTGCAACAGCTTCAGCCCATGCGTTGAATTCCCTGCAAGACAAACTCAGACAAAAGCTAGATATGTGCCCCTGTAGTTCTCTAGAAACTCAACACATACGTCAAAGAGACATGGCCAGAAGTATTAGAGAAATAGGTGGCTACCATCATAGACATGGCAAGAGCAACAGCTACAAAGAATGACAATCAATCTGTTTCTGGCAACAGAGAGGTCTAGCTTTGACTTAGAGGACAAGTTACATTACCTACTGCTCAGACAAGCACCAGTCTTGAACTATAAATTAGACTCCCCAAACAGCAGGATTAGCGCAGCTGACTTCGCCTTTGATCTTGCTGACATATATGAACTGAGCCCTGTGTAGCTTTTTATCGTGCATGTGTTTGTATTCATGTGTGTTTGCACATGTGTTTTTCAGATGCTACACATAAAAAAAAAAGTTTCAACGTAGCTTGCAAATACCTATCCTGGTAGTGTGCAGCTTCTCTGCTCCTTTCAGTGCTTAAATGTGGCTCTGAGGCCACTCCAGTTAAAGCCATGATTCTATCCGCACACACAGCGGCACGACTGTGTTATTCTGTAAGCGTACCTAATTTAATGTAACAGCCCTACAAGGCACCTATTAAAAGCAGTCGAGACTTCCACTTATTTCAGGAGATTTGCCCTGCTATTTTAAACTCAACAGGTCAGCGAGCAGATCCGAGGCTCCATTGTTGGTCAAGTATCTGTAGAAGTGTTTCTCTTAGCAGGAAAAAAACCCAAAAAACAGCTCAGGATGCTCTATACCCTTTACATCTGCTGCTCAGCTGGAGACGCGGTTAAAAGGCCACTAGAAGCGCAAGGTGACCGACCTTGCAGGCTGGGCGAGCCGGACAGCAATTTGCTGTTTGCATTAGAAGTATCAGCTCTCGCTGCTTCTTTTTGACAGACCAAAGCGGCTCCTGTCCCGAATACACCAAAGCCAGGCTGGCAGCTGGCAGCTCTCCATCCCGGTGCTGGCGCTGGGCTGTAGAGCCTCCTCCTGGGCACCCGGGTTTCTACAGCGGGCTGGCAGAATGCGAACCTTCCCGCTGCTGTTAATAACCCTGATTTTGCTCACTGGAGCTGACTCGCTGTGCCAGGCGTAGCGGTAGGGCCAGAATTGCTGTCACCCTTGCAGTCAGCAGGAGAGCAGACGCCTCTTTCCCACTGCAGCACCTGCCTTCAAATGCTGCATGTCTTCTGTGTTTCACAATCCCGCACCAGAATAAAGTACCATTGTTTCACTTTGCTGGAAGGAAAAGGTCACGCTAGCTGAAAAAAAGCTCATCGGAGAGAGACGGTGGTCTTTGTGACAACCTCCTATAACAAGAACTAAAACATTTCTTATTAGGGAAGCTGATTTTTCCAATGTGTGCAGGAGCCCTGTAGCAGTAAGCAGCGAAGAAAGCAAACCTTAGTTTCAGTAGATTTTAGGCTCTTTTTACATACAGAGGAATAAGGTGCTAAGAATCTTACCAGGCATATGTTTTCCTGCCATCTGCAACACATTTTAAATTCCTTTTGCATCTTGTAATGTATTCTCTCTGTTTAGCATAATAACTAACACCTTTAAACATCAACCTTTATATACTCTTCTTAGGAATTTGTGGAGAAGTGTTAATTCTTTTACACATATTTAAGCTGCTAAAATAATTATGTCTGGTAGTACAAACAGTCAAAACCACAGAATGAAGGTTCCCTTCCCAGGGAGATAGCACCCATTAACCAGGTACGAAGGGAAGCATACATCATAGTTCACTGAAAACGTAATTTCATTTTGCTAGTAATGGGAGTGCTGATACTTTGATATCATAATGGAGTTTTAAGCACCAAGCTTGTTATTTCAACCAGAAACTTTAATGTAATTACGCATTTTTACTTTACTAAGCAGAAAGGAAGATTAGTATGCATAGTTTTCGTACATGTATCGTGGGGAATAAGACAGAGATATCCAAGCGATATTGCAAGATGCTCAAGTCATTCAAAAGAAATGGCAGGTGGCAATTTTAAAGAGAAATTACCCAGAAAAGCTTTTATTGTTGATCACTTGTTATAAGATTTGCCATTTGCAAGTAATTGTACATTCAGCTGAAACTGACCTTTTATAAGAGCCAAGTGGTAATATAAATGAAATGAATATATTCTTTATTGCAGTAATATAAAAAGAATGGCCTGAGCTTTTAACATAGTGCTTGACCTCTCTGGTGTCTGAACACCACCCAATCTCAGGAGTATTTCACAATAGCATATGATGAAATAAGTACTAATGCAGCATTAGAACAGTTTAACAGACTAGCACTTACAAGTGTAGAAAATATTATAGCTTTAGGTATGCTTTTTGATTACAAATCAGATGGATGACAGAAAGGAAAAAGATTCATCATTACACTAATCATTAAAGCATCACCTTTTCTGTTTTAAAGTCACTCTTTCCAAGATACTCTACCACAAAGTCACATCAGAAAACTCCACATGCTGAGATTTAAAACTTGCAGTCAAGAATGAATTATTTATAAGCATTAAAAACATGCTACTTCCCCTCAAAGGCCCTGATCCTACAAACAGCACCTTTAGGCTTAGATGTGCACACTAAGTTGTATTCCCTTTAATGGCAGCAGTGACATACAAACTAATAAATATGTGCAAAAGTGACAGAAAAGCCAGGTCTTAGAAAAGCTGTACTTGTAACAGCACACGCAGGTTTATCAGCATGCATAATAGGAAGATAAGGAAGACCATAAAGGAGGGTGACCAGAGAGTCTCCTGATGCTGCAGTTACTGAAATTGCAAAGAGGTGAGGAGCAGTCATACACAGTGTGGAAGATACTACTACTACAGTGCTAAAACAAGAAAAGTGCAAAGTTTACATGAAATTCCACATCCATCTTCACTGTCACGACTGAGATCAGGAGTGAATTAATCTCTAATGGCCCTATTCAGATTTCACAAATTTGCATTCATTCTATTATTGATTTCAGTAAGGCTATTCCTACTTTTCACTCCTGAGAGAACCACACAAGGTGCCTGTGAATCCCCATTTGCCTCCTGGTCCGCAGGCACTTTCTTCACAACTCCCAGTGACAGCAGCAGAGAAACAGTAAAAGAAGACATTAATTAAGAAGTGCTTTGATGCAGACTTGGTCAAGAAGATTTTCCGCTGTTCTCCTGTCAATCTATCATTACATTTTACAGCTACTGAAAGGAAAGCAAAACATTCAGAAAGAGTATCTTGGGAACATCTGACACGGACTAATAGCTCAATTGCACGACTGACTACTGAGTTTATTTTTATTATTATTATTACCACTTTAGAGCTACAAGCAACTGTGTTATGTTTGCTAGCTTTCTTCAGTCAACGCCTCTGTGTTACGCCAGTATGAAGCCCATTCATCAAAGCACAATTTCAAGTGACTCCTGACCTTCAAAATGAAGGGTTTGCTTCTTCTTTCATTTCAGCTACTTTCACTACGGTGTCACTGTGTTGCCAGAATCTCACCTCGTTCATCATCTGCACAGGAGAACAAAGCACACTAACTTCTTATGCAGCATTTAGAATGCAACATCTTTACAGTTGGATGCTTTACCAGAAAACTTCTAATTTTTCTCTGAATACACTACTATTCAGCATCTAGTTAAAAAAAAAAAAACCCACACAAAAAAACCCAACAAATGCAAATAACCCACAAAACCACCACACCCTTCACTTTTGAAAATATCTAGATCATCTGAAAGCGGAAAGGCACAAATCAAACACATCCATTACTTTTAAACAGTCAGACATTCACTTTCATTCAGAAAACTTTGATGCAAGGACACACTCCACCTTTAACTTTGATGTTTCATTTTCATGGCTTTCCCTAAGATGATGTAAGTTATTGAAATCATGGTTGGAGTTAAACAAGTAATGCTAACAGATATGAGTTGTGACTTTTCTCTTTTGTGTTGACTTTCAAGTGACAGATTTTCCTACAGCAAAACACTTCCTGCAAAGTCCTTAGGAGCCCCACTCGGTGCTCAAGAATGCTGGGTCACAGCAGCGTGAGGCTGACAGTTCAGTTCAACTCTTCATCACATGCAGGATACTCCACAGCAGCTTTACAAGAAGGCAGACTTTACAAGGACAGCCCAGCATACACCACAAGCTCCTGCTACCCACCCTGCATGTGACTGATGTACAGACTCAAGCCTACAGCAGCATATTAGGTATAATTCAAATTTTCTTCCTTCCCTGTTTCCCAAAGTTCCTTTACTGAGGACTTACTTTGACAGCCCATGTTGGAAGCCAACTTCATATGCTGTACTCTGAACAATTTAGCATTGTGGTAAAAGCATAGCAGACGACCATAATCACATTATTACCAACTTCAACACATTTCATGTGCAACAAAATACTGCAGGAAAACCTTGCCTCACAGTACAGAAACAGACAGCTTTTTAAATATGTAACTTCCACCTTCTCCATTCAAAAGTGAGTGCCAGCATAAACAATCTTATATAAGTTATCTAAAAAGTCTGGCTTTGCAGCTCCATTCAACAGAAGGGTACCTCTGTGACTGCACCCTCCCCAATTTAAACAGATTCTTCAGCTCTTTGCATGAGCACATACACACTTTACATCAGTACACACACACCACCTCTCCATCAAGTTTCAACAGTTCTAGCTAGAAAGCAGGTTTTAAACAATGAAAAATGAAAACATACAACTCCTGATAAATCAAAACACATAAACCATATTGTACATTACTATTTTCCATCATATTATCAAGCCATTGATGCAAAAATCTTTTGAAAACACAATGTTCAAAAATACGACTGTAATTAAAAGTTCTTTGAACTCTTTAAAACATCAGGCATTTGACAGACTACACTTCTTTCATAACAGTAACAAATTACTTCCTTAACCAAGTCAGTATGGTAGAAAAAGACAGAATGAAAAAAAATATTCTGAAACCTCTATGTTGATTGCTTTAATTAAACTTCCAACATTGCACTGGGTTGCAAATAGGTAGCTTTCACATTGAGAGTACACGCCGCACGAACAGTTCTTACACAACTTCTCAGCCCATATGAGAAGAGCATACCCCAAAACACACCTTAAAGCAATGCTAGTCTTCCAACAACTGAGTAGCTTGAATAGCTACACACAGAACTGCTCAAAAGGCAATACACCAACTAGTAACAAGGCAGATAAACCACAAAAAAAAATAAGACTTGTAATAGGAAGCTCAGAAAAAATAACTCATGTTATGCATAAATTATGTACTTCTTAACCACAGAACTAGATATTACTTATGAAGCTTAGCAGAAAACTGAAGAGTAATTTTAGATTTAACTATTATTACATATTTAAGGTACCAGGAGTTGTTCTGTAGTGATACATTTCAGCCAAAACTTGCAAGTGTATCACGATTCCTTAAAAAATGCCTGACAACTTTTACACTGTACATTCAAAAAATAAATGAGACAATAAAACTTCTCTGTGAGCTGAAAGCAACAAGTGTTTACCCAAAGTTACGAGAAGTCTGAAATTCACTGGAATTTTATTTTTTTTTTAATGGGACAGGGCATGTCCTACCACCCTGTCTCAAAGCAGATGGAGTCTGCTTCACATCTCTGAATGTGAAGGGAAAGCATGACTGCATATTCAAAGGATCTGTGGCTCACAGGGGAGATTTTGTGATTTGATATAACTGATGAGCAACCTACAGCAAAATGTTTTAAAAAGAGCAGAAAAAGACCAGAGAATCAGTGAGGCTAAGGGATGATGGTGCCTGTGGAACAGTTACACACACAGGCCCTTTACCCCCCTGCCTTGTCCTAAAGCATGGCAGTGGGTCAGACCTACGTGTCCAAAGGAACCAAGGCAGCTATGCAGAGATCTGGTCTGTTCTGCATCTGCAATGTGGAACAACCTTCCCTGTATTTTCGTGAGCTACATATTCTCTGTCCTGAGATTTTCCACATTTATCATTCCTCATGTAAAGTGCTAAATGCTGCACCGTGAATAACCGAGGCTTTATTTCACCTCAAGGAAGATAAATCTACTGCTTCCAACTTCAAAAAAGATAGCAAGCAAACTGAGGGACATCTAATTCACTCCACAAGCAGCAGAACCTAACACCACAGGGCCAGTGGCAAAGCAGAAATCTTTCTTGAGGGCTCCAGCGGTCCAATTTAAGCAGCCCAGGCTCATACTTTCTCATATCATTTCTCTCTTTGTCATACCCTCCCACTGCTAAAGGATTATCTGTCCTGAACATATTTTTATTCATTCGGTCCCAAAGATACAATACGGATAAGGGAAAAGCAAGAAAATAAAAATACAATAAAAACCCCAACACCTTCCTAAGCAGATTGCGATATAACCTGTTGTAGGCACGTTTCAGCAGCAGGAAGAGGTAAGTAACACGCTGCCTGGTGTCTCGGCCGGCGGAGCGGGGTGTGTATGTGTTCGGAGGGGGTGTCTCTCCCCAGCAGCCGATGCCTCTGCTCCACCTGGGCTGCAGCGGAGGCGCCCGGCTGCGCCTCCAAGGAGCGAGCTGCCCCGCCCGGGGGTGCGCGGATGGGCTGGTCCCGCTCCCCGGGGCCGCGGCGGGGTTCGGGGGGGGAGGACTGCCGCCTCCATCCTCCGTCTCCTCCTCCGCCTCCCCCGCGCCCCGTCTCTGCTGGCAGAGGGCAAAGTTATTCCCCGCACACAGCGGAGCGGTGGCAGCAGCCACTGCGGAACCGCTGGCTGCCTCTCGCCGCCCGGCTGCAACTCTCAAGAAGTTTCTGCCGGCGAACAGAACCGCGGCTGAGCCTCGCCCGCGCTACCCCCCCCCCCCCCCC
>WKFP01014709.1:1061602-1135744 GCA_011057875.1 Pterocles orientalis | reverse complement strand
GGCATGGCGCGCCGCGTAAATCCCGCGCGGCGCGCAAGTCCCGCGTTGTCGCCGCCGCAGTGTCGCGCCGCCGCCGCCGCGCCCCCCGGCTGCGGGGGCGGTGGCTTGGGAGCCCCCCGGCCGCTGAAGCAAACTTTTGGGAGGCGGGGGGGAGAGGGGCGCGCACACGCACACATGCGCGCACGGCGGGGGGCAGGAGGAGAGCGGCAGCGTCGTCCCCTCGGCTCGTTCTCCGAATGCAAAGCGCTCTCGGCCCCCGTCAATTTAAAAAAAAAAATTAAAAAAAAAAGAAAAGAAAAAAAGGGGAGTAAAAATCTGTCTTGTCGGTTGTGAAGATTGGAACCGCGGGCGCGTTGCTGCTGGTGGAGTCCCGGGGCAGTGCCAGCGCGATCCGCCGCGGAGCTGCGCCTGCCGCCTCCGCCGGGCTGGAGGTGGCGGGGAAAGCAGGCGGCGTGGGAATGGACTGGACAGCGGCTCCGTGCGTGCCTCGGTGTGTGTGTCCGTATGACTGTGTGTGTATGTGCATGCGTGTGGTGCACTGGATGCGTGTGCCTGTATTGACGGGAGCCGGGGAAACCTCTGCTCCGCGCAGCGCTGGAGCAGCCTCCTGAGCCAGGCTGGGAGAAATCCTGGAGACAGACACAGCGAGGGAGAGCTACAGGCACACACACGAACACACACACAGAGGGAGAAACGTGCTACACATTGCATCGCCGAAATACAGGAGCAGAAAGCAAATCCTGGCGTGGATCGCTGTTTGCTGGCGGAAGGAAGAAAAAGCACCCGCAGCCCCGAAAACTTCCTCCTCACCACAAATCCAGCTGCTCCTAGCCCCAAAATTACAAATTGCCAGCTAGCGAGAAGTCAAAAAAAAAAGATACTCTTCGGCTGTATGTCAGGTTTGGAGTGAAGCCCGTGAATACTTTTTTTTCATTAACTATTATTTGTTGCACACATAAATGCCCAGACTGAAGAGCTAGAGTGAGGATGCGTCCATCATCTAAACGAGATGGAAGGAAGGATGTTTCTGTGTGTCAGACAGAGAAGAACAAGGACAAAACAAGAAAGGCAGTCCCTGACCTGGGTGATTCGTGTCACTCTAGGAAAGGAGAGCAGGGGACAAAACCATAAACTCTCTCTTGCAAATAAGCATCTGCAAAGAACTGAGTGGGACAAGTGAAGAAAATGCCTGCAAGGTGAATTCAGTCTCTGATTAGGGAGAAAGAAAAATGCCCTGTTCTTTAGTATTTTATAGTAAAATCCAAAGTTTGAAAAGATTTATTGCAGTGATTTTTATGAGTACTGTAGAGAAGTCTGATATTTTGTCAGAAGTATACAGATGCCAGACCCAGGTTGAACTGAAGAAGGCCAACAGAAGACAGAGCATCAACTTGGAGACTCACCAGTGAGGAGCCAAAGAGCAATATCATGCTACTATCATAGTCCAAGATGCATTCAAATTTGACCAAAATTATTAGGTGCCAATACTGCTGCAGTGTCATAGTAACTGCAGCGTTAGTCTTGGGTCTGGGCCAGTGTATGTAGCCTGGTCCCACCTGACATTGTGAGTTCCCCTAGCCTCCCTTACCATTTTCCTTCTCCCATATTGTCATTCCTTCTTCCCTCCGCTTTTCCCTACCAGCTGAGTGATGAGGCTCTGCCAGTGCTTGCGTACACAGCAGAGAAATAGCAGTTGTGCTTCCTCTTCCTAGCAAAGTTACTGTGTTTGGGGGGAGGGGGGGTGAGGGAGGGACAGGAAGAAGTGGGTGACCAGTGGATTTCATTAGAGTCCTGCAACCCATCAGAGAGATGGGGTTAGCATGTGTCCCTACAATCTTCCCCTAAGGTGAGATGCCAGACCCCAGTGATGTTCAGTTGAAAGGCAAAGGCTTGGGAGGGAGGCTGGCAAAAGAGAGAGATTTCCTTCCTTTTTCCCAGACCACAAGTCTCTTAAAACCCCATGGACTTGCTAGCTTTAAAGGTTTAATTACATACCACAGTACTTGCTAGGGCTTGTTTTGGGGGAATTGGTGAATAGGTATTGTGACAGTGTCAAGTGCTATCACCCAGTCTCATCTCCTGGAGGACAGGATGGAAGTCACTACTTTAGGAACCTGCAAATAGAGAACTCCGTGAGTTACCAGCCCACTACAGATAATAAGCTGTTAGCACGTGTTAGTGACACCGTATTACTGAAAATTTAGGCAGGATCTGTATATTTACTGTGTGGGAAAGGTTTTGACAAATCTTTATGGAAGATCTTACTGTATGTAAGACACACACAGTTCACCCAAAGATAGGATCAGGAGGGTGTTACAAATGTTACACATACCTAATTTCTTCTGGATTGCTCAAACTTTCCTCTAAATTGTGGTCAAAGCAGAGAATCAGTTTACCACATGTCAAGTATGACAGACTCCCCCACAATCCAGTCTTCTTCCACATTTCTTCAACCCACAGGAAAGTTATTTGACACAAATTCAAAGATGCAAATGAGAGAATCAGCAAACAGTTTTGAAGTGCAGAAATCGTCGTAAAATAGCAAAAGAGATTCTATGATTTATTCAGGAGCGCATCTACGTAATGGTTTTTTTTTAGGAAATCATAAATTTGCTAGGAAAAAGGAGGCTTATTCACCCCTCCACTTTTTGCAAATACCAGTTGAATTCATACCATTGATAATATGATAGCACTTTTACATAAGGTGATGACAGCATGATATAACCTTTATATAAAATGGAAAACCTGCTATGGGAAAATCAGGCTCATTTCCACCCTTGAATCCTGCCTCGGATGTAAATGCCTTAGACAGCTGGCTGCACTGTACTCCTGCGTGTTGAAGGAACAACTTACTCTCCCAAGAGCTCACATTTAAACGCAGATATTTTTGCCGCTTTAACAAATCCCCTACTCATCACATGGGAGAATCATTCTGTGTTCTCAGTACATATGTAATTAATTTTGTACAAAGTGGAAGAGCTCCAAAGAAAGCCCAGGTTGGAACCACTCTAAGCCAGTGGCTTTAGCAGTCCCTTAGAAACATCACACGTTCTGCCAGGCACTTCCTAGGCATGAGCTAAAAGCTCTCCTATTTCAGCATCCACACTATTAGGCTATTTGAGATTGTCACACCATGCCCATCCTTTTTCAGCTGTCTTGCCTCATAAAAACTCACAACTAGTTAAAATACCTCTTTAATTTGTTCTTTCAGAAGAGGGCACAAGCGACCACTGGTTGCTGAATTAGAAACAATTTAATGGATATAAAATGGTGATTAGAGTCCTCCGTCCT
The DNA here is from genome assembly GCA_011057875.1 of Pterocles orientalis. Lineage (NCBI taxonomy): Eukaryota > Metazoa > Chordata > Aves > Pterocliformes > Pteroclidae > Pterocles > Pterocles orientalis. Next base: position 1,132,453 of record WKFP01014709.1, on the reverse strand, counting down.
CCTTCTTGACATGGACCTGATTCTGGGTTGTTGCGTATCAGTGAGTGCTCAAACTTCTAAGCTGTTGGGTAAAAGGCTGACTTTTCCTACATTAATTTTGGGAAGCAATGCATTCAATTCATTTGCATAAGCACCAAAATGAAACATTTTATTTTAGTTAAATGGAACATTTTAATCAATGGGGAATGTTTTTGCTTCTTTTGCATTTCTGTGGAGAGAAATAATACCAGTTAAAAAATAATTTTTAATATTTTTTGATTGCTTGGCAGTTGGACTGAAAATCAATCATTTACCCTCTTGGAGGACCCCCCCCCCACACCAAATACATTCAATGCAGTAACACAGATGATTGCTTAGAATGAAGACTTTGCAATGCATCTGCTGGCCAAGTTTGCCAAAGCAAGCTTTTTTTTTTCCCAATTTATTACAAACAGAAGGTGTTCATTTGTATCAAGTTCTACTGATTGATTTTTTTGCAAACTTTTTCCTAAACTTGTGCCAAAAATGTGGAAGACAAATGATTTTTAACCTTTGTTTTTAAATACTTCTATAAAAAATGGATGAAAAGTAATCATTCACACCCCTTCATAATAAAAATGTCAATGCAAAGTGGAGCAGCAGCCAGAGTTAATTCCTCCAACCACTGGAATACTCTGTCCCGTATGGCTGAGGCAGTTTTATGGTATGCGGTAATGGAGCTATGGAATCTCTAAACAATAAGGTCAAAAATAAGTATTGGATTGCTGCATCATTTGCAGGCAACCATCATCTTGAGCTCTGAACAATTCAAGAACAAGGTGGAAAAACACATGATTACGGATTTTAAACATTATGATGTGTAGCATGTAGCGGCAAGACTGAAATTGTACAAGGAAGTTTTGCTCATTTTCTTCGTATTTTTGAGTTATTTCACTTTAGAAACAGGATAAATGATGTTACATTGAAATATACACTGATTTATTATCAGGTGTTATAAAAAACCTCTCGTTGGTGTCATGGGTATTAAGGGGACTGCATAGACAAAAGCATCTTTCGCCTGGCTTGACAATAAAGCTTTGGCAAATGTCAAAATGCTCTATAACTCAACAACAACAAAAAAAGCATCTGACTTCTAGATTCACTGTTAAATCTATGTGCTCCCCTAGATTTGCAGCTTTCGTATAAAGGATTTCTAGCAATAAGATTTCACGGGTTGAGGCAATAATCGGTGAAATTCTTGGGTGTCCAATGGCATTATTGTTGGTGAAGTGGCTCTGATGTTTCAGTTACTTCTGCAGGTGGAGGACTGCTTCTGTGCAATTAGCCCCTGTCTGCACCACCAGGCCTTGAAGCACCATAGAAGCTGTGGCTCTGTTTGTGGGGGCTGGCAGGATCCTGACTTCGTCTTAGTCAGATTTCCAATGCATTTTTTTAGAGTACAGAACACATTCTTGCTATTGAAGACCTAGTCACCCACACTCCAGGCTGTGTGCCTCAATAGGGAAATCTGAACATGCTCCTTTTTTTCTGTAGAACTGTGTGTAAAAATATGAAGAAAAAAAAATATGCATATTCTGGGTCTACATTGTCTACTTCAGGTGGACATGGTTCTTCAAAAGTCCAGAAATCGTTAATTGTATGGCAATGAGGTAACACTCTGAATTAAATTGAGCTATGATTTTGTGCCAGTAAAACTTTCTAAGGACCAGTTCAATCAAGGCATACATTGCGGCATCAAAAGATCCTTTTTGACTGTTTTTTCATATTGTGTCCAGAGCCTTCACAGAAAAACTTCCTCCACACAGCACAAACTGTTCTTCCTTATCACTCTATGCTAGAAGGGGATACTTTTTTTTTTTTTCTTTGCGCTGCATGGTATTTGCTGCAAAATTAATGCGAAGCCCAGTTCTTTCCAAAAAGTATGCTCTAGAGGCACAGGTGTGAAGAAATCATCTTGCTCTTGAAGTTGCACTCAAAAATAGAATTGTCAACACAGCTGCTAGATAAGTCCTCTTAGAAAAGGTTTTCATACTCACGGCCAAGAAAACAGACCTGCTAAATATACAGAATAATGAAATACAACTATCTTGTTTTCCTCTGAATTTTTTCAGAGACAGAAGGTAGAAAAATTATCTAAGATTCCATATGCTCAGTTATGCATAATATAGGAGGCTTAGCCTCCCATAAAAAAGGTTTTATAAGCGGTAATCAGTGATATCATATTAATTATAAGCCGTAGTGGTTCCTCTTGAAATCTGCAGGCTATGCTATTTTGGGCAAAGAGCTGTTCATTTTATGAAACCTTTTGTGAGCAAATGCTAGAAGTTTATGCGTAGCAACTGAACAAGCAAGTCGAAATGCCTAGGCTTTGCAGCAACAGTACGCAAAGGCTGGACAGAACTGTTGCTCCTGTTAGGTGAGGATTACAGCAAACAATCTAGGGCTGTTGCTCACAATAATAATAATTTTTTTAAAAAAATATATTTTTCTATCTATTTATTTAAGGTAGTGTCATTTCGTCCGCCCATTCTTAATGAAAACAATGGACCACGGTGACACTCTCTCTTAAATAAAATGCCTACAGTTTTTATTTCCTTAGAAAACGCCAGTTCCAAAAAAAGGGAGAAAACTAAATTATTTTTAGGACCATCACTTTTCATTACAACGAACAGTGAAACCATCAGACTGAAGTGCACACATATAGATGAATTCTATTCTTATGGTCAATTTCACTGAAGTCCAAAACATTTTTAAAGCTTGAATAAATGGTGGCAAAGTTCCAAAATACAACTATTTATATATTTGTGCAGATCTTACATTGACCATGGAATAGCACTTTAAATACTATGTACTACTTTTTTTTGTGCCATTATGTTTCTTTCCTTCCAAGTGACTGGTCTCCAGCTCAGGCAGCATTTTGACATTATACTAGATCTTTCAAGAGCAAATGCCATTTTTCATAAGAACAAATATATGCAAGATCAGGTTCATTTTCAAACATATACTTTTATGAATACACTCTTTCCTAGTTAATCCATGGATAACATGCAACATCTGTTCTGATTCTTAACTGTACAAGAAGATTATCTTAAAGATTCCTAAAAATGGTTAAGCATCTTTTTATCCTTGTTTTCCTGCACCATCTTGCTATCATTAGAAAGTAACAATTAAAACAAAAAAGCACTTAATACACAAAGTCAAAGAAAAATGTTAATTTCCAAGCAACATTTAGACTGTAAATTAATATTTTTGAGAAAAGTTACTTACTTTTTAACGTGCGTATAGAAGATACCAAACTACAGGGTATATTGTAGCAATATTACAGGGCTGAAAATATTCAATATGCAATAGATTATCACTAGAAAAAAATAACTTTATTTTGATCATAAGCCTGAGTAATACAAAAGCCAACAGATGTCCATTGGTGACAATTTTCGTTCATATCTTACCAGTTTGCAGTCTCAAGTTTTTCTGTTCAGGTGAAAGTTGAGGCAATGCTATACAATAGATGGAACATGGACATTATTTTTGGTAGAAAAGTGCAGTCTAATATATGCATTTAAGCTGTGAATGCAAGGTTTATGGTTTTTTAAATTACAATTTCCGAGCAATGTGTTTTAAAGTATATGATATGTTCTCAGACAAAGATCAAAGGGCTTAATATATTTTGTAAATTACAGCTATAATGATTCCATTTGCAAAAGATGTAATTTACTGGTCTATTTTCATAATGAATGGGAGCCTAACGAGTCACACAAGCTTATGCATTCAGCAAAAATACAGGACATCTTAGACTTGACTCGGAATATGCACTATGACCATTGGAGAGTAAATTTTCTTTTAATTTCTTGGCATGCTCACCTTGTCAGCTTTTCTTGGGTGTTTTAGTTTTCCAAAACAAAATATATTTTAGGAGCATCAGTGAATGAAGCGCAGGAGGAGGTTGCAATGGTGCATTCATTCCTGTGCGCACGCACATGTACTGGAAAGTAGTAAGAAAAGAAAGGCCAGGTTCTTAGGTAAAAGCAGGCAAGAAACCTCTTGTGAGGCATTAAAGGAAAATACATCTCAGGCACAGGTTTATAAATTTCATTTATAAACCCCTCATAAACCTCCGGTTTACCAACAGCACCCCTGCAAGTGTTACAGATTGCCAAAAACTGACTTTTTTCCACTTCCCATGGTCAGAGTAGTCCACAGGAATTACCATATTTTACAAGGTCACCGGCTGGACAAATACAGTATCTTCCTTCTAAAAATAGGCTCTGCTTCCCAGGAAAGCACCGTCTGTCCCTCCCTTCCATCCTTCACTTCCAGTAAGTCCCACTGACTTGCTACTGCCTGGTGTTCCATGGGAGGGAAACTTTTTTCATTCCCAGCAGTAGTTTCAAGTTTGATTCAACACAGCTCATGTCCATTTGACCTTTAAATGGAAAAACTACTAAGATTTTGTTAATATCAGTGTAAACATCTTAGTTTATTTTATTCTCAGGACACTAAATTCCACACATTTAATGGAATAAAAGGATCACTCCTCCTAGGGAGAGGAAAGCTCACAGAACTTCTCTTCTGTATTTACCCACCTGCTGTTCAGACAAATACCTGTCTGCTGCAGCCTTATGTTCACGTTCAGCAAGCTACAAATCCAAGCTTAGGGGAAAAATAAAAGATTTTTTTCATGAAAAGTTTACCCACTTCCTTCAGGACACTTCTTGCAGATACTACAAAAGACAAGACTGTGTTCTTTTAACAATGCTCGTGTTCAGAGAGTTCTCTTGATTTACAATTTTGATACAGAAAAATCAGATATGGCTATTGATCTGTCCTTATATAATTCTTTGTTGGTTAATTTAGTGGCAACTAGCTTTTCCTGTACTGCTTCAGTACTGCTTTGTAGTTCCCAGCATTACCTTTAGCTCTTCTGTGAAACGTAGGTATCGTATTCAGCCTCCCTCCAATCTTCAGACAGTAACTGGCTTTAATTATAAAATGTGTATTTGTTAAGTAGCTCAGATGCTTTATTTTTATTTCTAGGCTCACAGGTTTCAGGAGAATGCCTCTTTCTCCTGGAGATTATTTTCATTACCCCCTTATGAACCCTTCATCAAGATGCTTCCATGTATCTTGCTTTGATAATTTTTACTTCTGTCAGCAAAATTATCATCAGTGTAATCATATCCCCATCTTTCATATTTTGCAAAGCTCAGTCTTAATGTTAGGATTTAAAAAAAAAAAGTGCTAGGGGGAGGAATGGCAGGAGTCTATTTGCAGAAAGCAAGAAAAAAAATAAATGGGACACTTCCTTTTCCCACTGCAAGTACTTTCCAGTTTTGTTATGGTTTCAAACGCAGCTAGCAGTCAAACACCACGCAGCCATTCACTGACCCTCCCTGCTCCTGGGGATGGGGCAGCAAATTAAAGGGATAAAGGGAAAAGGGACTCATGGGTTGAGATATGAACAATTTAATAACTAAAATACAATAAACCTGAAAATAATAATGGTAATAATAATGATAATAATACAGTAATATATACAAACATACAAATGAGTGATACACAGTGGAACTGCTCACCACCCAATAGCCAAGGTTCAGCCCGTTCCCAGCCAATGATCCCGGAGCAGGGAGAGTTTCAAAACTGCAAACTCAGAAAGAGATAAGAGCCTGAGCATCCAAGAAACCAAGAACCAACAGAGAGGGAGACAACCCAGAGAGAGAGAGACACACGACCCAGAGAGAAGTGACCCCAAGAGAGCACTTCTGGACAGATCCTCATCTGTATATGGGGCATGGTGTACATGATATGGAATATACCATTGGCCAATTTGGGTCTCAATCCTAAACCTGAGGTCAAATCCTAAACCAGTGACTGTGGACTACATCCCCTCCTAGCTTCTCCTGCACCTGCAGACACTGGCACAGCAGAGAAGCTAAAAAGTCCTTGATTGTCTTGGCAGCAACTATAAACATCAGTATGTTATCAGCCTTCTTCTCAGGACAAATCCAAAACAAAGCCTCTTACTAACTACTATGAAGAAAGTTAGTTCTGTCCCAGATGAAACCAGGACAAATTTCCTCTGCAGCAACTGCAAAATTGTGACCACTAAAAATGAATCAGTTCCAAAGCAGGTAAAACACAGCAGAGAGACTGTGGGAACCCAGCAGATAAAGGTGTGCCTATTTGTATGGGATCCAGCAGTCTACCTGATCCTTATGCATGGCTTGTTCCTCTGGGATACCAAAGGAGCATATGACCCCACGGGCATGTAATGCAGCATGGCAGGCAGCCAGCTGCCTCCAGGCAGCCTTTGAAAGACCATTTGCCTAACCTGGCAAGCTGCAGATAATTGACTAAAACATTTTGTTATCTGATGAAGTGTCAGGGTGCAGCCTGTGAAGACAGCAGGCTTGTTCCTGGCCTTCCCTAGAAAAGAAAAGGTGTTGAGGTAAGAGAGAGCCTGGAAATCAGTGGCTGGGGAGTCACTTTCAGCCTCAAATCTTTGAAGATAAGTTTCTCTGCAGAGGCAGAATATCAACTCAGACATCCTTCAGAAAAAGCAGAAGAAATGTAAAAAACATTTTTCTCTGTTATCTGCAATTCCAGTGGGACTTTCATATACGAAGATTGCTGAATATGTAGGATGTTTATAAACCTATTTGTACTATTCTCTGTGATTACCAGAAAAAAAAATGTTGGAATTCTTACATATTAGTATCGCTATTTTCAGTAGTGGTGGGACCAGATCACATTCTCAGGTCCCTTCTAACATGAATTGTTCTATGACTCTATGACCTCAATGTGTTATGCTGATTTTTGGTGAGAAAATAGTGAGAAATAAAGTTACACAAAGAAAAAAACAAAAAGATCTCTGAAAATAACTTTGCATCAAGCTCCATCTTTCTTTGTGATTCTGTGGGAGAGACCTCTGCGGCAGGAGTCATCAGCATGACTATTGACAGCAACAGCTCCTTTCTTGCTGCTTGTCAAAATGGAACAATGAAGCTAGCTTGGGAAGACTGAAACTGGGATGGACTTCTCTGAGAATGAGCAGAACAGCAACTCTGCAATGTCTATGCCTAGAAGGCAGTCTTCTGTATTCTTTTCTTCCTGGACATTTTACTTGGCTCCTGCTGTCTTTTAGTTCATGTATAGCAACTGGTCTCAGCTCAGCTCAAGAATCAGCACTAGCTCATACCCTTTCTATATTTCTTTAATTAACATGTTCTTCTGTCCAGCTGAAATGGCTTCCTGATGCTTGTTTTCAAGCTAAAACATGTACAAATCCTGTCACAAAAAAATATTTGCAAAATACATTATCTGACAGAAATCACAATTCCTAGAGTGCCTGTAGAGTCCCTCTTACGAACCACAGGCGTATTAATGTCAATTTAACTGAGCCTTGGTATCTTGGCACATACATTATGCAGATCCTTTTGTAAATCTGATTTTCCTTTTTTCCAAGGAAGAGCTACAAAAAAAGTCTCTTGATGTTTTTCCTACATCATGTACTTGTTTTTAAATGCAAAGCTCAAAAAACTAAGCCAAGCTCTTTCAAAAACCATGAGTTAAAAAAAAAGGCATTAAATTACTCTGATGTCAGTAGAACTATTGCAACTGATTTTTTCACACATTCGCTCCCTACTTGTACCTTATTAGGTGTATGCAGTTTGCATATGCTTAAATGGGCATGCTAAATGTCGTATAGTCAGTCTAGCCATGTGCATTAGTCTGCATGTAGACATGCATAGTCTGTCCATCTGCAGAGTCCTTCTGCGTGGATTTCAGGTTAAATTTACTGGAGTCTTGTGACTTTAACTGTTGAAAAATTCCAGATGAATAGCCAGAAAAATCGACTCAAGTCACTGATAACATGCAAAACTATATTGCCAAACAATAGATACCAACAACTAGAACAGCTGACAGCTATAGAATGGACCAATACACCTTAGATACCTAACCAGACAGTAGAAAAAAAATACATGAGAAAAAAAAATGAAGGAAACCCAAAAAAGATTCCTTCCTACTGCCAGAATTTGCACATTCCTCTTACCAGTAAATCTGTGCACTCTTTCAGATTATTTAAAATTAGTCTTGCAAATCAGTCCAAAATGCAACCCTTGCTTCTTGGTAGGGAAGAACAGTCATGCTCAGACTACCCAGTGCTACAGCCCAAGATCTTCAAGGAGCCCCAGAAGTTGTGTTTGTCCATGTCCTACTGATTCCTCTCTGTTCATCTAACCAAGGACTTGATCTGCATGCAAGCTAAAAACTTCATGCAATCTTGTCAGAGAAGTTTGGGGCAGAGCCTTGCTGCATCGTATCTGTAATCTGCAAGTCTGAACACCACTTGAATACCAAACCACACACACCTTGCAAAAAATGCAAGGATTAAGTGGAAGACTCAGTAATTTAAGTCTTAATACAGGGGACATGTAAAGCATATGCAAATATTTAGCTGAAGAGCACATTTCCATACCCCAGATGCAAAGCACGCATCATATGATCCTCTCATTTTTGTCAGTTTGTGATAAAGTGACAGTGGCATTTTGAAATACAGTGTGATTACTGGAGTGAAAGAGAGCAGGATGAATACTGTGCAGTGTACATTTTCTGCTGTGGTGGGTAAGAAAGATTTCACTCACTAACTCCATTGTCATCTTGAATTCAGCCCTGAAATACCTTTGCAAACTCCTAGAAATATGTTTATGTGCTCTCATAAAAGCGGCATATCATCTGATTTTGAAAATCATAACTTACTTCGTATTTTTCAAAGTATATGTGGAAGTAAGCGCTGACAACGTGAGAAGGAAATCTGCTTTGCACTTGCAGAGGTAGTGTAAGCTTTTTGAACATTAAAATAAGATATTGGTTTAAAGATGATTAATGACAAGATGTTGAATATGCCAAATAGACATGTGTCTTTATAGAAGCTATGCTCATCCCCAAGAAGTCTGTGCTCAAGTTGCTAGCTTGAATTTACCAATGATAAATTGTTTTTTGAAAAGAATGACAGTTTATCACAAATTTATGGGATAGTAGACATATATATCATACTTTTATCCTATTTGATCAAAAAATCAAGAAAATATTTGATCTGTCCCCTGACTGTCAAGAGGAATGGTGCCGTTGCTTGCTTTGAAAGGAGATTTGAATGATCAACTTGTTTCTTTAAAATGAGGTTTAGAGTTTTCAAACATGTATTCTATATATGATGCACATATACTTTGTGTTATGACCTAAGTTTAGGCATTTGTTACATAGAGAAATTTATTGCTAAACTCATGGCTAATAAAGAAGTCAAACTTAAGACAAATGTCCATTTTCTTTCCCTGAAAATCCTTGACAGTTGCATACAACTTCTACAAAAAGAAACATAAGATTTGTAACTCAAAATCTCATTTATCACATCTAATACTTGGGAATTTTTTTTATTTTGTTCTTGCTTTTTGGGTTCTGGGTTTTTTTCCTCCAAGCTTTACAAAAAAAAAAAAAGAGGGGAAAAGTGAAGATTTTGGCTTAATAACTTAACTTAGCATAAGGGAATTTGATTGTGTCTCTGTAAAAAGATTACCTACTCTAACATTCAGAACAAACATTTTCTCTATTAATTGTAAAGCAAACCAAAGATGTGATCCTATTTGATCACTTTTTAGAAATGCTTTATGCGGTTACCTGAAAGGTTAAGTTACAATAAAATTATAATGACGAATCATAGAATGTTTTGGGTTGGAAAGGACCTTAAAGATCATCAAGTTCCAACCCCCTGCCATGGGCAGGGACACCCTCCACTAGACCAGGTTGCTCAAAGCCTCATCCAGCCTGGCCCTGAACACCTCCAGGGATAGGGCATCCACAGCTTCTCTGGGCAACCTGTTCCAGTGTCTCACCACCCTCACAGTGAAAAATTTCTTCCTAATGTCTAGTCTAAATCTACTCTCCTTCAGCTTATACCCGTTACCGCTTGTCCTCTCACTCCACTCCCTGATGCAGAGTGCCTCCCCATCTCTCCTGTAGCCCCCTTCAGGTACTGGAAGGCTGCTATTAAGTCTCCTCGGAGCCTTCTCTTCTCCAGGCTGAACAACCTCAACTCTCTCAGCCTGTCCTCATAGGGGAGGTGCTCCAGCCCTTGGTGTGTGAATGTCGCCCACTTCAAATTAGTATGCATAAATGATAGTCTACCAAATAATTACATGGTAAGGGACATAAGAAATACTTAAAGAAAAAATGTATCGAGCAAACCAAGTAAGGCTTAAGAAACATACTTGCAAGGAACTTTGTTAGTGGTCTGTTCCTTGGCAATGTTTATTAATAACTGTCCACTCAGTTCTGTCAGGTTGTGTTGCAGGTAAAGAAAATAACAGCCTAAAGCCTTGATGGGAAATAATCGCCAGATTTTATCAACAGACTTTTAGTCCCCATCTATATTTCTTCGTTGTATCTGCAATTTTATTGATTAAATTTCTCTGTTTATTGCAGATACTGTGATTAAAGACGGGCAGTGTTAATCAGACCCGACCTCTCCTGCCAGTGATCACTGCAAAAATATTCTCAGTGTGAAATAACCATCAGACCTATACCAGGGACATACTCATGGAAGTATTAGTTTAGCAGTAGGTGAAATGTTCTGCACCCAGCGAATCTTGGCCAAAGTTCCAACACCTGAGAATTTTACAAGATAGCTACCTTCCCAAGCAAAGAGAATATTTAAGCTCAGCAGGGGAGGATGATGTTTACAAAGTCTCTAAATAGAAGGATGGTGACCTCAGCTTAAACGATTGTTAACAAAACATTAGTGACCTATTCAGTGACCCCATATATTTCTACTTTACCTTATCTACTCAGCCACTAAATACATCTTAATCTCCAAAAGGGCAAATCCAGAATGTTAGTGATTGTAGTTGATGAGTGAAACCAGACATTTTCAGCTAAACACAAAATCCCACAAAATATAAAATTGAAAACTGTTTGAACCTGTCAAGCCCCCAGTATCAGTTATCCCATTTTCTGGTGTGGGAAGCAGAAGACTGCAAATAATATATGTGGAACTAATAGTCCTCCTGGGGGCCACCCCTCATCATATTAGTGTTTGTTCCTTTCTGATTTTCTTATACAAAGTATTCTGTGAATGCCACAAACCGTGAGGTGCAGGGCACACCTATACAAATTTCATACACATCAACTTAAAGAAAGCAAAGCTAGCCACTCTGTTTCCAAAGGAAAAGTTCTTATAAAACAAATTGGTTTGAATTATCCCAAGATGCTATTTCTCACTAAGGATTATGCTGATGGAACGAAGTGTTGACAGAGTAATAACAATATTCATTTTAATATTACAATGGAAAATATATAGAATGAATGTTCACAGCAAGCAATCAATACCTTGGACAACAGGAGGAAAATGGGAAAAAGAATATTTATTCTACAACAATAATACTTAACAGAATGAATAAATCCTTTTCTTTACTAGAACTTCATAGAAAACAAGGAAGGAAACAATCTTCTTTGAAAAAATGCTTGTAGTAAATATTCTTTTGATTCACCTTTTAGAATCCTTGCAATAGAAATGTTCCTCTGACACATCCATTGCTAGAGTATGTTTTTATCATCTCAATCTCTCTGTGAACTCTGAGGAAAAACATTCTGTGGGTGGTAGAATAATTCCATTTGAGTCACAGCATAATTTTCCAGATGCTGGAAAAGGACAGAGTTTTACTGACAAATATTTACCGACTTAAAGAAGCCAACAAAAGTACATAGTATTTAATAATCTCAATTTTATTGCTTATCTGAGATGGTTACTGAATCCCAGGTTACAAAGCATTTAGAATTCCAACACAGCAACAAGTCTCAAAGATTACAGCCCATCTCTGTGATACAGGAGATACAGTATGTAAGTTTTACAGTGGCATCACTCTTTCTGCTTTCACCATTATCCAAAGGTCTTCTAAGTCATCCCTGAAAAAAAAGCAGAGAACAGGAAAAGAAGATTCTGAAAGCATAAATTTGCATTCCTATTTTCAGAAAAATCATTCCTTATCCTTCATTTAAACAAAAACACGCTTGCCCTGTTATGCCCACTCTCCTGTACCTGCTTACTTTTACTGGATTGAAAAAAGCCCAAACCCTAAGATATTGAATATATTTCCATTTCCTTTATACATAAAGTATGCTAACACAAGTGTTAACACCCCTTTTCATAAAATGGAGAGACTTTGGTAACATTTGTGTTTCCAGCCTTTGGGTTAGAAAGGGTAATTTATTGCAATGCTTGATCCAGTCATTTACAAACATGTCTTATGCAATGAAGCTCCGGTAAGAGTTACCAACAGCTGTTGTTGGGAGTAAATTACTCTGGCTGGAACACCATCTGCACTTCTGGTATTCACCTGTCAGGTTACCTATGGAATCATTAAAGGATGGGGGGGGGGACACGACACACACACACATAAAAAAAAAAAACCTCTCATAATAAGAGATTTAAGAATTTCCATTTCTTCAGTTTAACTAAGAGAAAGTTTAGAGAATGTTGGATTATAGTCTACATATACCCATACAGGAAAGCATTTCAGACTAATTGCTCAAAGAGACAAAGGCATTAGAACATGCAATGCTAGGGAACTGAAGTTGCACAAATCTAAAACAGAGGGCATACAATTCTTTTTTTTTTACGCTGAAGTAATTTAATCCTTGGAAGCTTACACTGGGAGGTGGTCAGTTCCTCATCACTTGAAAATCTTTAAATCAGTTGTATATGTTTAAAAATATGATGGAAGTTATAGGCTGGATACAGAGGTTAGTTGGGCTTTTATGCATTTATGAGGTTAAGCCAGGGTCAGGGTGCTGATACTGAAATATGTAGTATAGTTTTAGCATTTGTTTGCGTACAACTGAGCTGGGGCAGAAACTGTTGGTGTATTAGTCCCCTTTACACGCAAAAAAAATAACTCGTCATATACATGTGATTTATCAGGTTGAACGTAAACCTCTTCTCCTTCCCTGGTGCATCTACCACCTGGCAGGGAGGTCTTCTGATGTGCTCACGGTGAGCAGGTGGGAGCATCAGTGACCGGAAGCAAACTGCCAGCAGCAGAAGGATCTTGACTTTTTTTTTTTTTTTGTACCTGTTTAATCCAGCATGATGCAAAGTGATTGTTATACAAAGAAACGGTTCAATGTCCTTTCTCATACTTTTGCCTCGGAGAAAGAGCATGGTTTATTCTGGGAAATGTCCCACTTTTTAATGTCTTTTAGAAGAGACAGGTTTTGTTTTCATCATATTGTGTACACTTTAGAGAATATGGACAGACTGCTAGATATGGCTTTATAGGTATTTAAATCATTCTGAAGTGTCTCTTTTTCATCCTTCTTAAGGATGGAATGATATAGCTTCCTCTACCTCAAGGTGAAGATTAACAGAGGGAGTTTTCATTACTTCCACCCCATTTGCTCTCATGTTTTTTCCACTCTGTGGGTCACCAGCACGACTTGCCCTCCCCACTGATGTCCTTCTCCAGTTCCATAATATCACAAACTAAATATAAAACGACCCAAACTTTGACTGTGCTTTGGGAAAAGAAGTGGTGGAACCCAACAATGCAGGAGCAAGGAAAAGGGCTATTAAGATAACAGAGGGTGAGGCTGCATCTCGTTTTTCTATCCAGCAAAACTTGAAGAAAGATATGGGGGCATGCATACACCCCACTGCAGTGGATGCACCGTAACTTACGTAGGCTGGATTTACACATGTAGCCAGCAAGCAACCCTGGATCTTCTTTTGTCACCAAATGTTAACCAGAAGGAAAACACAACAGACAGTAGCCATTATAATGGGAGAGGGGACAATTCCTCTTCCCACCCAAAGCCCTGCAGCACATGTTACCCTCCCTTGCCCTGGGTGGTCTGGTGAGGGGAATGTGCTCCTGACACGGATGACCTACCTCCCTAACCTGTACCTCACAGGAGCATTTGTCCCTGCTGTAACCTCAGTGTCTGCAGCTTCCACTATCAGATTGTATTAATGTGTCACATATTAATGTACTAACCTCTTCAGAGTTAAAGTTGTGTGATGGGTTTGCCCTTGGCTGGGAGCCAAACCACACACCCACTCACCCAATTTCCCCCCCACCCGAGGATAGGGGAGAATATTAAAGGGGTAAAGGGAAAAAAGGACTCGTGGGTTGAGATAAGAACAATTTAATAGCTAAACTACAATAATATTGAAAAAAATACTATATACAAATATACAAATGAGTGATACACAGTGATACTGCCCCCCCCACCCAATGACCAAGGCTCAGCCTGTTCCCAGCTAACGATCCCAAAGCAGGGACAGTCTTGAAACCACAGTCATGGAACAGAGATAACAGTCCAAGCGTCCCAGACCAAGAGCTGACCAGGGTGAGGTGGGGAAAGGCCTTGGGAGATCAACCACCTGGAGCGAGATAACCGGGAGCAAAAGAGATCCAGAACCAAAAGGGCTGATCTTCCAGAGGGTCCTCACCTGTATACTGGGCATGACGTGTATGTTATGGAATAGATTACTGGCCACTCTGGGTCTCAGTCCCGAACCTAAGATCAAATCTTGGGCTAGCAACTGGGGCTGTGCTCCCTCCCAGCTCCTCCTGTTTGTGGACAGCCAGAGAGGCTGAAAGACCTTGGCAGCCGCATAAACATCACTTCTTATCAGCTTTCTTCTGAGCACAAATCCAAAACACAGCCTCTTGCTAGCTATTATGTAGAAAGTTGACTCTGTCTCAGCTTAACTCAGGACAAGACGATAGGTTAAAAGAGCACATACTTATCCTTTACAAAACAGATTTTATCAGATTAATCGGTTAACAGAATGTAGTTTTACAGAGATCCAGTAGCTGAATACACTGTCTGATAATCAGTGTATTAAAAATTTATACGAAAAATTTTTTAGAGTGACCAATAATCCTAAATCAGAAAACTTGATACCCATCTTTCTGCATCTACTCCTTATTATCCTGAACAGTGCTTCTTCTCTTTTGTCTGTAGAGAAGAGATGGATTCGAACCATCTGGCCAGCCTCAGACTCTCTGCTTTTTGAGACCACACTTTTTTTCAGACTGTGTTCCATCATTTTTGAGACTGGTATTTATTTATGTTGTTTCTTACAATTTTTGGTTCAAATATGTGGCCAGTATAACAAAACCAACAAAGAGACTATTCACTCACCTGAGCCAGTCCGATATTATAAAATTTTAACTCAGCCCTTGCTATGTTTCAGTCAGTAGTAAAAAGATAACAGAAAAGAAAACAACTCACTGGGCAGTACGTAATGTAAAAATACATCAGCAGCATATGACAATGTACAGAAGCAAACCCTTCAGAGAAACACCAGTAACTCATTCTTGCCATAACAGAACAATATTTCAAATCAATTTCCTTTATATCCATGCAACTTGTTATCCTTGACTGTATTGTGAGGTTGTAAAGACTGTCACTTGACATAAAATACATTGTGGATTCAGTTAAACAGACTAGGGGGATTTAGGAGATACAACCAGAATACTTTGAAACACATAATTTTACTAACAGTTCGGAGTTGATTTAGTAAATGGGGAGATAGAATATTAATCAAACAACACAGAAAAATATGAGCTGACCTTAATAAAAGCAAGTAGGTAAAGTTATAAATTAGTTTAATGAAGATAAGTTTAATATTAGCTGATTCAGATAATTTGCCATGCTGACTGTTCAAGCTTATTTCACTAATGGAGAGGGAGTATATGAAAAAGGATGCAATACAGCACAGTAGTTTAGTATAATTTTATAATTTTTTCCAAACCCCTTTAGCAAATTGGATATCTTCAAATGAAATTGCATTTTGTATTCACACAACAGCATTTGAACGGCACAGAGACTTTGAGGTTATCGGTGACGTACTTGCATAATGCAAATTCTGTAAAAATACACAGAATCTGTAGTGAGTAGAAATAAGGAATTGGTTTTTCATTGGGACAGGTAGGAAATCTGGGAGCACAGTGTTATGATTTTCATCCTTGTAATTGAAAACATACGTTACTAAATCATTATTAAATCATCTCGTATTAAACCCTTTCAAAGTTTGTAAAGCAAGCACCCCAATGATTTTGCTCTAAAGCTCAGGGTTCACTCTGACTGCCAAACTGGCAGCCACCTCAGCGCATGCCAAGTTGTAAGAAATAACTTGTCAACAACAGTTGACAACACGGTTTCTCCTCATTTCCAGGCAAATGTATGTGTACAAGGCACACATTGTATGCATGAAATTATCATACTGTAGATGAGGCTCTAATGGGTGCTTCATGTTTTTAAGACTAGATGATGTTGATAAAATTATCAATTTCTTTTGACTTTCTCTCTTAAAAGAGTACTTAATAGATACGGTTGAAAACATATATGCCTTATTTCTCATGGTCTAAGCAGCTTTAAAGTTTTATATATTTAATTTGAATCTGAAATTTTCAGACCTTTTCTCGCTTGTTCTTTTTTCTTGTTATAAATAAATGAAGTTAAAATTAATAATTGTCATTATTGTGTTTTGTTTTGCCTTTGCTTCTCATTCAAGGGCCATAACCATTTTTGCTGACTCTCAGACCACATAGTTTCATGCCTAGGAATTCCAGTAGTCATTCTCCTTGCAGCTGCTGCTCACGGGCAGTCATGATTGTACTGGCCACATTCAAATGCAGAGCGTTATTTGCTAGCATCATGTATATGCATTCTTGAGAGCACTTGCAGCCCAACCGACATTGATAATGACAAGTTCCTGGGAATGTCTGACAACATCAGGGTTGACAGGGAGAGTTTTAGAGAAGAAATTGAAGGTCTGGCTTTCCTTGGTTATTGTGCTACTCTGTACTATCCTGGAGCAACCTCAAGGCTCAACACAAGACAAAATTCTGAAAGCATTATAATTTGTTTTTTTCAAACAAAACCATTTAAAAATCAAGGTGAATGTGGGGGTCTTTCTTCTGGCTCTTTCATTTTAGTATATATTGCAGACAAAGACCAAAAACTAAAACTTCTAATCAATTAAAGCATGACTAAAATTATGGTTAAAAGGAACAGGAGAAAATGAATCTTATTGAAGGTGGATCTTATTCTGCCTTGTTGGTATTTGGCAATATATTATTCATCTTCATACTTTATGAAAATTTTGACTTCAAATGCTGTGGCTTTTTCATGTAGTGCAGGCTGAAACTTCACAGAGTCATTTAAAACAAGAAACAGAAATTGCAGCCCAATAAGCATGCTGAGATAGTACTTCAGAGATAAGTCTTTGTACAACGCATAAACCTTAAAATATATCTGCTGCATGAAAATGCATAGGTTATAAATAAAGTCAATCTTAAAAAAGCCTGAGAATCCTTGCTGCGTTTTTATTCTCATAAAATAATCTATATTTATTCTAAAACAAAGTAATTTTAGCTGTTTTCATTCAACATTAAACTAAATGAAAAATCATTAGCAATTTTTGCTGAGAAGACAAGAGAATAGTTTCTTGATAAAGATGGAGCTACTCCACAATGGAAAAAAAATTAACTAGAAAACCAGTTTGTTTGCAACGTAATGGCCAAAAACTGATCATTCTTCCATCACATCCTACCTCTTTGTGCATCAGTCCATCAGAAATAATGCATCATGCCTGTTTATTCAGGGACCCGTTCTCACCTTCCTTCTGAAAAACTACCAGCAAAAGGGAAGGGTCTGTCAATGATTTGGGGCAGGAGGAACAGGGAAGAGTTAGAAGAGTGCAGCATCTCTGAAGGACCAAGACTGAAATGCCATCCTACTGCACAAGGTATTGGAAAGTTCAGGAAACCAGCAGGAATTACAAGATGCAGCTTGAGGAAAGCCATGCAAGAAAACACATTCAATGTATTTAAAGGCAAAGAAAAAGCTAAAGACTGAAGAAATTCATGCTCAATTGCCCAGAAAGCCACATGAACAAGTTTGGACAAACAAGACCACTGTCTAAAGAAATAAATTCGTATTTAAGGAAATATAACATAGGCATGCACTTTGATATTTTGAGTTCTTTGCTTGTTTTCATGTCCTTAGGAAACCCTGTTCCTACTGGCACTAGGAAAGTTGCCTCATCAATCTGCTCCCACATCCTTACAGAAACACAGGTGCCAGACCCAGACCATCATAGTAAATAACCATGGGGATGTACAGTACAGGTACAAAAGTATGGGAATTGGGAGATTTTTGTCTTTCTAGGCAAAAGAAGGAAACCTGAGACCAAGGGAAATATAGCTGGTAACACCATGAATAGTATGGTTGGCAGCCCTGTGCAACCTTTCCACCACTACATTGTGATAAAAAATGATGATTACTTCATATCTATGACGTGCAGCAATAGTAAAAAAATCAGGAAAATTTGCTTATTCAGCCATAGTAATTGTGTTATATCAGGAAAGCAATGAGAGATGTTGTAAACTCACAAGACAATGTGGCCTGTGTACCGCATGGAAAAAAGTTGTACCACAGATAATGGAAGAATTGAGTTATATGAATTTGTGCCCACACTTACAACTCCAGTAACTACTCAAAGCCAGTCTTTGGAAATTCTGTTCTTGCCACCCTCTCTTCAGTTTGAATGCCAATAGGAGAGTACAGCAAAGTATGCTGCTATTCCCTTTTGTCTTATTTTATTGACACATCATACCCTCTGAAAAAAAAACCCTTTCTGTTTTAATGTTTAATAGTTGTAAATCATTTATGTATGCCTTTTTTTCATCTGTGTCGCCTAAGGATAAAACTCAGGGATGTTATTGCTGGTACTGGGAGAAACAACCCTCTGGGTATGATCTTTGTTTTCACTCTCTCTGAAACCCTTTAGCTCACTTTCTACAATGATGCTGAGTGTGAAGAATGTACCTGTCAATCATCTAGGGATTTAAATCTATTGAACCCTACTAGCCACTCAACTAAGAAAATGCTTTTTCACTCACACAAATTTTAAAATAGCCTTATATCTCCTTTTTGGAAAAGAAAACATGCATATAGAGATATCCAGAAACACAAAGGTAAAAAACAGAGGAATTCAGTGCTCAAAGGCAAACACAGCAGTGAGGTTAACCTGTTCAACAAAGTCCTCATTTGTGAGCATGCATGTGAGAATATAAAACTATAGAGGAGGCTATTTATAGTGTTGAGAGTGCTCAGGATTCCAAGATTTCATTTTCAGCTGAATGGGTGCGTGGTATTGGTTAATATCCAGGGAATATAATCATAGAATAATCCATTTTGAGGGAACTGAGACCTATCTTCAAAAAACTTCAAACAACACTATTTATAGGAACACAGTTCCATAAGGGTACAGTGTGAATCATAAAAAAAAAAAAAAAAGGCATCTTACCATGTCAAAAAAAATACAAAATGAGCTCAGGTAACTATCTTTATCCTCATGTAAATTAGATGAATTAGTATTTTTGTAATCTTTTGGGAAAAGCTGATAATAATAGCTGCATCGTTTATGGAAATAGTATCCAAATACACAAAATAGACACCACCAGATTATAAAACTTCAGTTAAATGATTAGCCTGACTTTAACTCTACAAAGCCAAAAACCTTGTTGAAATCATTGACTCTACATTTAAAAAAAAAAAGGGGGGGGGGTGAGAAAACTATTTTTATTTTATAATGTTATAATGTGCAGGAATACTATATACAGAAAATGAATCTTATAATCTCCTTAATTCTTCATTTTCCCCCCATTTGGAATTGATTTTGAATCAATGGAAGTTCTTTGACAGAACCTGTCTTCTGAAGGGTTGAGAACAGTTTGCTGTCTAAATAAAATAAACCTGATCTTTACAGCAGCTAGAACTCATCAGAATTCTGAGTTTGGTATGTAGCAATATACTCCTTCCTGAAGGACAATATGAAAAAACAGCTATATTGAATTGATTCCCTGGCTTAACAGAATAAACGTATTATCAGGTAATATTTGCAGAAGTTTGTCAGGCTTATTTACTCATCCATTGCCTTTAGTTGGAAGTGCAGAAAAACTAGGAGATAGTGTTTTTCTCAAATATGAATTTTTATGCATATGTGTTAGATTTTGTACAGAGTAACGATTTTGGTTGCTGAATCTTGAACTTTTTGAAAGCAGACTGCCCTTCAGAAAGTACAAAATCAGTATTGTGAAAGTGTCCTTCCTTTGAAGATTCGGATCAAAAACTCAACACACTATTGAAACTTGAAGTGACTGTAAGATTGGCTTTCAAAATCAAATTACTGTCCTACTCCTTTATTTTAGCTTTATAAAATTCTGCATTTATCCTCCAAAAGAGATTAAATATACAGGAGTAAATACATCACATCATGATTTGAAAGTGCTGGAAAAAAAATCGTCATGAAAAAAGATGTGTAGTACAATGAGCAACCAACGAGCGACGCAAACTTGCATCAGCAGTATGCCACAAGTACTCGCAAAACTCATTTTGAGTTCCAGTGTCAAGTCTGTGTTTTTGGAAAAAGTGTTTTATCCAAACTCTGAGAATATCCAAAACTCTTAAACAAGAAAAGTACAAGACACAGCTTGATCCCCTTCATCTCAGATGTATAGTCTCATAGATATGGCTAGGAATTTTGGTTTAATTTTTGTAGGAGCAAATAGAATTTTTCACTTAGATATGAACAGAAGGGAGGATAAACCAGTATGCCAGCCATGAAGTTGTTCCATCCTATGTTTTACAGTTTTATGCTTCCAAACACAGCCCCAGTTTAAGTGGATACCACTTTCTTATCCAAAAAGTTACTTCAAAAAGTGTGCATAAAAAAGTAGCCTGCTGTAGTAGTTCTGTGAGCTTCTGAGGTCAACGGGTTTAAAATGGAGTGGGAGAGTTGTGTATTCCATCAAAAGAAAAAAAAATTAAAAGCAAGTTTGTGCCTATGATAAGCTACCCCTTATATAAATTTCTCATTTTCCTTAACTCTGGAAAATAAATTGGTTCCAAGCTTCTGGGTTTTTTTTCTACTCACAGTTCTACATTGATTTTACCCCTAACTAATACATAAATGATTTTAGCTTGAGAGTGATTTATTTTTGGTTTGTCAAGCTAACAAGAATTGAAATCATGTTTTTCTTTCATTTTTGTGCAGTCTGCATATGCACATGCTTTTTCTAGAATTAGGGTGTTCTATTTAGATGTCCATGAAATGTTGACATTTCAGATTTTTTTTTCATTTTGAACTGGGAAAAAATCACAGACTACCTGCTCCCAAATCAAATCAGGGGGTGGCAGAGATCTTTTCCTATCTAAACATGTTTCTTAGAACGATTATGGGATTTAAGCATTTGGAATAGAGGATCAATGAGTGCCATTAGATTTACGTATGTCTTCGGAAAATGTGCCTGCTTTGAAGGGGATGGTAAGCAAAAAGACAGTAGAGGAGAGAATTAAATATATTTCTTTGAGTGATTTTGAAATGTAAGCATTAGGAACAGAGCTTCAATGCTAACTACTAAGTGAAAAAATAGGAGTTAAAAAACCAATGTGGAAAGTAATGATACTCCAGCATCTAAAGTTCTCAGGTGTAAGAATATGCAAGTGTTTCTCAGCATGAATACAAGTTATATTTTGTAGTTTACAGCTGGACAACTTGGGACAAGTCTATTTGACCACTTTTCCATAACTCAAGTACTATGTGGTTGTATTGCCCAGTGTACATAGCATATAAAAGTATAAATAACAAAAGGATATTAACCAGCAAAGATCAGGTTCCACTCTTGAAAAATAGCTAAGACAAATATACTGTAGTTTGTAAAAATATCGTGTTTATCCCTAATAAGCAAAACCAGCAAGGATCAATAGGTACATTACACTCAGACTTACAGACAAGGAAAGAAATAGCTGTCCCAGAGTCCTCTGGGAGCTTTCTGAATTTCACAGTATCAAAGTCTCCGAGCACTAGTCCAAGTGTATCTAACGTTACTAACTTCAGTTATATTCCAGGAAAACAAACAAAGTACAAATGTCTACTAATAACTCCCTCATGACACAGCTTCTGGCCTCTTCAGGCAACAGTTCTGATCTGCATCTCCCACTGCCCAGCCTAGTATCCTTTGTCATTTTTGATGGTGGGCTTGTTAGCTAGACTTGAGGCTACTTGATTTGGTAACGAGTCTCAGATGCGCTCTGTAAACGCATACCAGCTGCAGAGAGATTGATAAAATCTAACAAAGTGTGTGAGGTGTCAAAAAACTTAAGTATCTGGAGGTGTTCAAGGCCAGGCTGGATGAGGCTTTGAGCAACCTGGGCTAGTGGAGGGAGTCCCTGCCCATGGCAGGGGGGTTGGAACTTTATGATCTTTAAGGTCCCTTCCATCCCAAACCATTCTATGATTCTAAGTCCCTGGCGTCCATCAACAA
The DNA here is from genome assembly GCA_011057875.1 of Pterocles orientalis. Lineage (NCBI taxonomy): Eukaryota > Metazoa > Chordata > Aves > Pterocliformes > Pteroclidae > Pterocles > Pterocles orientalis. The sequence goes on along the minus strand of WKFP01014709.1, from coordinate 1,110,083 downwards.
TCTATACAACTGTATGTGAGGACTTCATCCAGGCTGAGAAAGGAGAGCTTTCCTTCATGTTGAAGATGGCTGGGTTGACTCAGCAAGCCTGCAAGACTTTTCACTAATTCATCAGAAGGATAGAACCAGCTCCTGGTTCTACAGGAGAACGTGGGCAAATACAAATATAGGACATCTAAACATTGTGGGCAGCTTTTAGCGCTCTGGTGACTTCTCCAAGCACATTTTGTGAGGAGTGATTCACAAGAAAGTGATGTACAGGATCTCTCAGCCCACCTGCAGGGTAGGTAGCTTGTGCTTAAAGTTAGGGGTTTTGTGATTACATGCAACATTGCACAAATCCTCATGGTATAGGGGCTTGTATTTTGGGTTGGGTTTTGCTTTAGGTCAGTGTTTTGTAAAGGTCTTAACCAGGCTCCTTGTTGGCAGAATTTGTCCCTGTGTCAGGAGGGTGAGCCAGATGTCTTCCTGAGCACATTACACTTTTGATCTACAGTCCAGATCAGGGGACTCACCTGGCTGCAGTGAACTCCTTCTTCCCATTAAAAAAAAAAACAAAAAAAAACCAAAAAGAAAACAAAAAAACCCCACCCACCAAAGAAAAAAATAAAAGGATATGGAGAAGGGAGATGTCTGAGGTGAGCTCAGGGTGCAGCTGGGATGGACTAAGAGGAAGTTCCAAATCTCATGGACTGGGACAGATGTGCATGCAGTGACCTGCTGATTTTAACATGTACAATGGTTACAGAGACAGGCTAAAGGGAAGTTCCCTTTCATTCAAAAGACTATTAGTCACACTTTCAGGTACTGTATTACCACTGAATATTCCTTGAAATCATCATTCCCAGAGATGGAGGCTAAAACCCATGAAGGCCTGTTCTCACCTCTGCTGGAGGGGAGCTCAGAAGGGGAATCCTAATACAGCAGAGAGAAGAAAGTCCACTCCATCAAGAAAAAAGAATAAAAATTCCAATGTTTAAAGGTAACCAGTAGAGACACACACCTGAATTCTTAATTCTTCTTTTAGAATTACCAATTTCTTAGGAAATCAAAATTAGGAGGAAAAAACACGAACATTTTTGCCACTTAGGATCCAGATGCTGGAAACCACATCTATGACTGTGCACTGTAAGACTCAAGTAAGCTGATGAAGGATCAGGAGAACACGGCAGTGACACACTTTACACTTTTCAGGGCTTGTTTACAAAATTAGTAAAGCATTCAACCACAAAATAAAAAGCCTGAATTCTATTCCTTGCTCAGCTAGAGTGAAATTGGAGTCTCATCTCCCAGGGGACACATTGATTTGCTTGTTTTCTGGCCCCTGGAACATTATATTCTTCAACACATGCTGCCACAGCCTCATCGCATAGAAAGGAAACCAGTTTCCATCTTGGTTCTCTGATAGTAGCCTGAGGCTGTGGATTTAAGGCTCCTTAGTCTGAGGAGGGCCAGGAGTCTAGATCACCTATATCTACTTGATAAGATAGTGGGTGTATTCTTCTTCAGTATTTCAAAAATAAAATAATTTGCCTTTAGTAAGCCCTGTGTGTTTAAAGCACACCCACTTTATCAGGCTTGCATGGATCTAAAGTGCTGCTGCTGCAAAGCAAACTTGATGGTGAGACAAAGCAAACTTGATGGTTTGCTGCAAAGCAAACTTGATGGCTTGTAGAGACAGCCAGCTGTTAGTTTTGAACCTGGACATTTAAAATTTGCCTTATACTGACTTCAGAAGCACAAGTCTTCCTTGAAGCTGGTCCAGATTTTTTTTTTTTTTTATTCTAGGGTTTCTAGTCTAACACCTCAGATTCTTGTCAAAGACAAACACAGGTTGAACAAACAGGTCAATGCTTTGTTTGACCATCACAAGATCATTTTACTCTACTCCAATTTTGCCAGTGGAGCAGTAAAAAGGCAGATTTTCTGGGCTATGTAAATTCTGATTTAAAAGCTTACTGGAATTGTGTTTAAAATCCAATGAGAATTGTTTCGAATGTGCAGAAATATACAGAGTTAACATGTTTTAGAAAATTCTACTGTTTCTTTGGGAATAATCTGCATAGAAAGAAGGAATTAAAATCTGAAAAAGGCATTAATCATGGAATTACTAGCCAGTTAAGTCAGATGGGAGGCAGTGGTGAGAAGAGCTGGGTAGTCATTGGTAGTCATTTACTGATAGTCATTTATTTTTCTCATTTTCATGACAACTAAGACATCTAATGAAAACGAAAAGATTCTCAGTCTTTGAGTATTCAAATTCTTACGGAAGGATGCTTTTACTGGAAAAGTAACTGCAGAAGAATCTATCAGTAATATAAGAAGTCATACACGTGAAGCTGAAGACATAATGAGGGAAATTTCTAATGAATATTGCAAATTTTATTGCAAATGTAGCTACAGGTTTAGTGAAAGTTGAGAACACAGTCCAGATTAAGAACTTTTACCTTCTACTGTTTTTTTACTTCTGAATAATTCATTAACTGGCAACAGGAGGAGCGTCTTTAGTGATCTGGTATGAATTCTGCCACTGACAAGCTAGTTGTCTTCTGAACCCTTAGCCACCTGGAAAAGTGAACCTTCACAGGGTGAATCCTTTAAGGTTCTTACATATAAAAGGCTGTAAAAGCAAAAAATAATTTAATTTTTTATTGGGAGACCCTTTCAATATTACCTCTGTCCAAAAGAGGGAGACGTAGGAAACCTTCCCATAGATCTGATTTTACCAGGCTTCCTCAAGACTTTCTAGTTCTTGCTAGCTGAAGATTTCATTGATCTCACTGTTAAGTCCAGAGTCTCTAGGAAGTAAAAGAGAAAGTTTTTATTATACTATTATAATAAATTGTTATGATAATCCAAGAGGACCTCAAAGCCAAGTGGCACAGACTGTCTTGCCTCCAGACTTCTTGGTTCTATTTGTCTCAACAGCAGCTTTGCCTTGGAAACAGCTAGCTGGAGCAGTCCATAGCAGACCCACAGGTATAAGTTAAAATATAAGCACTGTGGATGGTCAGGGGCTCAGGTCTTGAGTTCTCTCTTGACAGTGTTTGTTAGCAGTGCCCAGAGTTTCAACCGTTGTGATGTCCAGCATAGTACCAAATTTCAAAGTGGCAACCTCTGGAGTATGGTACAGCCTAAACCCAAAAAAAGGCCTAGTGTTAGATAATTTGACACCTGACATTCAAGTATCCGGCATCTTCAGTAGAGTCCCCAGCTTTCTGCATAAGTAGCTCTTCACAGGAGCCCTGACTGTGACAGGGCATGGTAATACTGACAGATTTTGTTCAGCTACCCAGAAATTCAAAATTCTAGTTTGTCCTACTGGGCCTCTAAGGATGAAGTCTGACTGATTTCTTTGCCTGACATTAGTCACATTTTGCATCTGTAGACAGTATGAGAAACGTATAAATAGACAAAGTGTGGCTGTGGCCATTACCAGGTGTCTGTATCAGTTAGGTCCTTGATGTGCTGTCCTAAGGGATCTTCGGAGCTCAAACTCCCCAATACCTAAATGCAAGACAAATTTAAGCTTGAGCACAGGAGGCTAAAAAATGGAGTAGTCATAGTGACAGAATATGAGAAAAACTAAACCATGGTTTCTTGGCAGGTTAAGGCCACACAAATCATGTCAGACACTATCTTCCTATCACTTTTCTTGAGCCCTTGCGTGGAAAGAAAATCAATTGATTCAGGGAGGTGATTTGGCTTAAAACTTGCATTTTTGCCAGGTTGGCTTTTGACTGGCCATTCACAAATTCAGATGGCAAGAATCCCAAGGATGTACTTCTTTTCACTGTGATGACTAACAAAAGAATATAACACTTCCCTGTATGGTGCATGCAGTCTCTGGACAGAAAGATTTGTTTATCGTATCAAACTGTTTTGAAAGCTAATTTTGAGGTAACAGACCTAGGAAAATGAAAGGACCAGTTTTTGACATCTGAAGGTAAATTGTTAAAATACCAATATATGGAACACTATGCAGCTAATTAACTTTTACAGCCAATATATAGCCAATTAACTTTTTCACATTTACCATATGTTTATCTTCCTGCAGGGAGCATTTCCAGGAGGAAATCATAATGGGAGATAGTTCTGCCTTTTATGTGGGAATAAGATCTGTTGATGATAGCTACAAATTCTTACGTAGCTCATGGTAGCTTCAAAAAAAGGGTACTGTTAAAATCTGAGAAGTGAAATGTAGGAATTCAGCAATTAATTTCATGGCTTCGCAATGCTCATTTCCATAACTGGTTAACTATAAATGGTCCTTTGTCTTTTTCGTGACAACAGCCTAAAGCAGTCAGCATCAGTAGTAATCAAGATAGAACAGGACATCAATTCAGACAAGACACTAGCTGAATAAATTATTGTCGCATAGTGGTACAGTCTGTCTCCAAGCTCCCTTACTGTGCCTCTTGGGAATAACCATCGATTACTATCTGTAATACAGTAACTGTACAGTCCCAAGTCAAATCTCAGCCTGCATCGTTGCAGTGAAGGCCTTTGCTCAAGCTTTTACGTGAGGACTTGTCCTCTGAAATCTTGGTAAACATCTGCTCTTGTAAACAAATTGTGGTAAATTCTTTAGTTCCAAAAGATGGTAGTAGTACTGGCTGGTGCTCCTACAGCCTTCTCTTCACCGTCACTAGAGAGAAACACTGCAGTCATCTTGAAAACATCTGAGACCTATTACATGGAGACAAACTTGGCTGGAATTTCAAAATGCTGTCTTTAAATTATAAAAATAAAATACAGAAACTAATCCAATGACCAACTCCAAAGTCTGTGATTGCTTTTGAGCTGTTTGGTAGTGTAGCTCCCAAGTTCAGCTCTCTCTAAAAGAACCGTTAGAGCACGCTGAAGTCTCTTTTTCGCACCAGTGGTTGCAAAAGATGGTCCTCCAGTGGCAGTCATAGGAACCAGGGACTATGAACGTGCCTAACTTAACTCTTGCCCAGAAATGCAGTTGGAAGATGCTGGACTCCTGGGTCTCACAGTATGTAGCCTATGTGACTGGGTGTCACTGTGCTTAAGTGAGGGGAAAGCACTTGTGTCATTTGTCAGCCAAAAGAGCTCTCACTGCTCTAACAGTAGTACAGGAAGGAGGGATAGCTGCTCGGGTGTTCAGGCAGTTAAGTTCTCAGATCAGAGGAAATGGAATGAAAGGAACTAATGAGGAGAAATTAACTACTGCTGTGGTGAATTGGTTGTTGTTTATCACTGTCCAGAGTCGAATAGTCAGCCCATGATTAAATAAGACTTGCCAGAAAAGGTGCACCAGTGTTTGCGCACTGGGCTGATTTTAGTATATTTTTTTTCAATTTATTCCAATACCATTGCTTATACATTTATTTGATTAACAATGACATTTTTCCTGGAGTGGCAGTGGTAGAATATTTATTGGGAGAGCTGAAGAGAAGAATATGAAGGATTATCTTAGTTATGACTGGCTTAATCTTTGATTCTAGAATTGAATTTTCTTATTTAAATATTACTTAAAGTATCTGACATGGTTTTTAACATAAGTATATAAATAACTATTAAAAGACTAATTTTATAATTATCAGTATTTTAACAACGTGAAGGGAAATATTCTCATATCAACACTATGATCTGTCAATGAAAGCAGAATATCTAACATGAATAAGACAGGAATAAAAACATTATTTTGTTTAATACTAAATATTTCCTCCAAATAGCTGTGGGAAATACACTTCTTGTGGGTCAAACTACCACATCGTTTCCCTTTTCTTTTTGAAACATGAAAACTTTTCCAGTCTGCCTAATGTCAATCACTTTCCTTTTGTCATATGAAAATATTGGTTTCATTTTCACGTTATTGAGCCCTTTCTGGTTTTAATGGAGATAAATGTCCAAAAGAAACAATATATTAAAATGTTTAATTTAAATATGTCAAAGAGAAATTATTTTTTTCATTTTGAAGGCACAACTCATTCTGAAAATATATCTTTTGATTAATATTAAAAGATATATTAAACTCTTGACTAAATTTGTAAATTATTTTGATGACTCCAAAATGTCACTTCTTGCTGAATTAAGTTTTTTTTTGAAAAAATGTCATCTAGCACTGACAATGCAACAGTCATACATACATAGTGATCATGATACATTGACATAATAATCCACTAGTTCAGCAAAGTTCTTTTTAATTAATTTCTACCTCTGTTACTGAGAATCTTCTCTGAATATTTCATTTTGGAAAACTAAATTCTCAATCCTAAGTGTGTAAATTTGAATGCCTTGAGACACTTGATGATAGAAGAGAATATACCTTTATCACCTAGGAGGTACTCCACACACACTGTTGGATAAGATTAAAATTCAAAATTATCTTGATAAACTGGACAAATAATCTGGAAAAAGATTCTCAATCCGAACAGTACACAATTCTCCAAATACAAATGCAAAGTTCTGCACTACTTCGCAAACATGAGAATTATAGGCTTGGTCGCATTGTACACAAAAGGATCAGGATCAAAGCTAAACAACAGTGACTATTGTCATGCAGTTACAAAAACTTTAGGTATCATTATTGTCAGGATTTATAAATAGTAACACTGTCTCAAAGGCTCAGGACATACCCCTTTCTGCTTGTTTTCGGTAGAGTACCTTCTTATATGGTCTTTCCTGAAGTGCTTTCACCTGCATTGTAGGGTAGATAAACACCAGGTAGAGAGTGTCCAGAAGGTTGCGGTTGTAATGTTCCTGTAATGCAATGAACACATTCTAAGATACAATTGTGAATGCTAGATGTGAAGAAAAACATTTTCCATGTTTGCTGTAGATGGACTATATGAGGTTTAATTTCAGAAAAGGGAAGATTTATTTTATGTATTATGAAAATGTGTCAATTTAAACATTGTGGAGACAAACGGATCTCCATTCGCAAAATTTCAAAGGATGTATGTTGGTCAGGAGTTGTAGGTAGAGTTTATAGAAATTACCGTTTATTTTAATGAAAATCAAAAACAAAACCTGGAATATTCCTGCTTATTTGTAAACAAATTTATTGCCACAATTTTTTCTGTGAATATTTTTTCAAAGGTAACACATTAATCACATTAACAAAAAGCAAGCATTTAAAACTGCCTTGAGACACACTGGGAACAATTTTTGACATTTAATTATGTGCTTGCCCTCGTGTTCCATAATATTTGCAATAAACTTATGGTTTTGTCCTCGAGTTTTGTACCTACAGTCACATAAAAGCAAATGCATTCGTTAATTATGCATTTGTTGCATGTGTCTGTTAATTAATCTTCAAAATAAAATGGTAAAGAAACTGAATGGCAGGAATAAGGATGTCTGCAAGTTAGAATTAGAACCATCAGAGAACAACTGTCTATATGACAGTCAAAAGCATTTCTTTTCAGTTTTTGAAGTTGATTTTAATGTCTGTGTTAGAATAAAACCTATTAAACTGTCAAAAGTGCTTGTACGAGAACTGAATTGGTTTTTGTCCTGAATTTTCTGAGATGAACTGAACAAGCACTCAGTAGTCATGGATGTTAAGGCCCCGACAGCAACTACAATGCTCAAGCTCTAAGTTCAGGAGTTGATTGCTCTTCATTTGTCAAATCTTTCTTTGATTCTTTGTACACTTTTTCCATGAAGGGATTAAACTCTCTTGCCGTTCTCTGCTGTGGCAACCTGTTTGGCTCAAAGGATCTTGATGCCTGTTTTTTCAAATATCAATACAAGACTTTGCACTAATAAAGCAAAATTTTTAAAAAAAAGATATTTTTCTACTTGTGTTTTATACAAAAGATAGGAATATAGCTGGCAGATGACCAGCCATTTTATTTTGGCTGACGTAATCTGCAGTCCTTCAGCACAAAGTCATCTGCTCCATAGAATGTGAAGCAAGTGAAGATTAATTTTAATTATATATTTAGCAAGTGTCCACATACATGGTGTCAAAAGTGTCATTAATGCTGACACTTAGTTTCCTGAAATAATTCTTCCAGTTCCCTTGTGTGTGATGGCCGACCCTGGGCATCCAGTTGCATCAACATCTTCTGTTCTGGAAACCTTGATCCTGCGTTTATTTATTTCAAACTAAGTAATGATGAAAGAACTTAACTGTTGGCAGCCTTTCTCACTATGTCGCTTCAGTAACAGCTACAGAAAAATGATCACTGAATACATATTTGTTATTACTAACAATGAAACCCACTGGGAAAGTGCATCTTTGTTTTCTGTTGTGTGGAAGATATGCAGAAGACAGGTACAACTTTTTTTTAGGAAAACAAATGCCTAAATTGACTTTGGAAGCAAATGAGATAGAATCCCTGAATGTCATAGCACATGCTAAATCACAGGGTAATCCTGCTGCAGGATTTCTTTCTTGAGACATAAAGCTGAAGTATGCATCTATCATGGCTTGCATTTTTCTCGTTGGCACTTGGCTTGACAAAACGAAGAGATTTTAAAAGTTGTTGTGCATCCTGTTTTCTTCAATCCCCCAGCTTTATAAGCTTTGGACTTTCTGAGTACTGCCTCTCTTCTTTACGTTTGTTTCTCAAATTCTTCATATGACTTCTGCTTACAACACTCCTCAAAAACTAATACCTTGATTTTATATTATCCTCTGTTGACTCCGTTGACCATCACAATGGTGTTGCAGACTAGTTGTGACAGTAGAGAAGAGTCATTGAAAAAGGATAGAGGTGCATACTTTTTGCACCCAGATTTTGCTGTTTATTTTTTGTTTTACTGGGGAAAATTATTGTTTTTAACCCATGCATGTTATATTTATCAATTTAAATTAAAAATTAATTAGCCTAGATGCAGTATTTTTATTTTTATTTCCTCTCCTTCAAATTTTAACATTTAATTCTTATTTATTAGCTTGATCACTATTTATTTTCTATGAATTTATAACAGTTCACTAGTTAAAGACTCTATAAATCACAATTATTTTTTCATATTTAATCTATTTTGGTATAATTTCAATGTGGATATTTATAGGGCTGTTACTATCAAAGTTGTGGTGTAGTCAGTGCAAATAATTTTATGCCAAAGGTTGCTCAGCGTTCAATTTTTTTCCTGTAAAAAGAGCATGTCAATGTTGTTTGTTTTTAAAATAGGCAGTGCAGCATAGGACCTAAAATCTTTGAATTTGCCTTTTCCTCAGCTCTGTTGTCTTCTAAACTCCTCTCCCCTCAATTTTATTTGATTTTTATTATTCATTTTTGCATTGGTTGTATTTCAACAAAAATTTCAACTGCTGGCTTGAAAGCTAGACCGTGTTAAGAAACAAACAGAAATCTCTTAAAAAGTTTAGTTTAAATCACCTGAATGAGTTAATGGGTGGGTATTCAAGAAAGCACAGTATGCAGCTGAGTGTACATATATAACCCCTTTAAAGACAAATAGCTTATAGAAGAGCTGAGCAGTCAGATAAGGGACTCAGAAAAGCAGGAGATACGGTCAAGCTGAGGACAAGGAGAATGATCTTTGCAAGAGCTTTTTGAATGTATATTTTTGTCTGATATTGCAATTTTGAAGGAAAAAATAAATTATCACAGTGAGAAGCAAAAAAATGAAATCAAGTTGTTTTGTGGGTTTTTTTTAATGGATGAATGGGAAAGGCTTTAACTTAGAAATATTATGCACAAGAAATCTGTAAGTTGTAAAGGCAGTCATCTATTTATCAACTGTAACTTCAATTATATCCACTTCCGCAAAAGTTGTGTCTATTGTCTCCACTAGTACAATTGTACTGCTTTCTTCTACTGTCTTTTCTTGTGCATTGAGACTTCATTATTTCTACCTGTCTTAAATTATTCACTTTTGGTCTTTTATTGACCAGGGGACCTTCAAGGCTCAAGGAACTGGCAGAAGCAGTTGGGCTGAAGTGGGAGCTGGAGATGAAATGCAGCCAGGGACAGACCTTGGAGGCAGGACTGGAGCCTTAATGGGCCAGTGCCAGTGCACATTACGCTGGCTGCATGACAACTGCCAGGGAATCGTGCAGAATGCATATTCTCAAAATTTTCCTTGAGGTGAACCAGGGAAGTAAGTTAAAAGTGGCCTGGGAGGAGATATGGCTTAAAGTAGAAATGAAGCCTAAATCTGGTCCAGGGTGTGGATTAATGTGAGGGGGAATGCATTGCTTCAAGGCTGACGGGACTGTCCCAGGGATCAAATGCCCGTCAGGGCTGTAGTTATGCGGCTGAAGCTACATCTGCAATGCTCAAGAGAGAGATTAAAGAGAAGTAAAGTCTGATTTATGGTTTCAGTTAGGGACATGGTTATTTATAATACAACATTCTTGTTTGATGTTCCTGTCTACATTTAATTTTATTTCTGATAGTGGTATCTCTTGTTGCTGTTATTCTTCCAAGCTCTGCTCATTTTTCCTTTCCTAGTCATATATAATATATTTTTGTAAGGTCCTGCTTACACATAAATATTTTCATTTGGTCGGTGTCCATTTTACTTAAAGGAATAGCTACAGAAATGTTCTACAGAGGTAACACTAAAGTGCTGTTATCTTTAAAAAATAGCTCTTCATAACATAAGATAAAGTAGTTAAAATAATACATATTTAAAATATGGTTAACTTAGTGCTAATTAACATCTTTTAATAGTTTAGCTATGATGGGAAAATTCCAAACTTCTTTGGGGAGTTGATAGATGCTAGTTTAAGACTGTTGCAGAGAGAATACCCTTTTCAAATAGGATGTGCAGACAGATTGTATTTTAATTGAGGAATGCTAAGAGAAGGGTGCTATATATCAAAAACTGCTTCAGATAGAATAGTCTGATAGGAAAAAGGACTGCATTTATTGGGTAAGAAAGGGAAGCTTTAGAAATCAGTCTAAAAGGTGACTGGGCCACTTGTCTAAATAAATTATGGAAACAATGGGCTAATTAAAGTACTGGGAATATATACATTGTAGAATGCTTATGAAAGGGAGTAGTTCCTGGTTGCATATTACCCTTAGCAGCATGAAATTAATCAGTTCAGTACGGCTGAATAATTCTAAAGGCAACATTTGCCTCTTTCATAGTGTAGATGTTTGAAAGTTAGGTGTCTAAGTCAGAAGCAGTCATCCTAAATTATTTTTTGTGATGATGGGAAGGAACAGGCGCTTTCAGGTTTATCTGTCCTGTCTTAGACATCTATATTAGAGTGAGTAAAAATGGGGTTTTGGAGCTCTCTTTCTCTCTGCCATTAATGAAAATTGATGATGAGAGACATAAATGACATTTTGGATGTCTGTACTCAGTTGAGAGTAAAACCCCTCCCTCCACATCTGCCACCCATATTCATAAAATAAAGACCTGAATGCACACCTGTCTCATTCTTCAAAGTCAGATATTTTCCCTCACCAAGTACACTTCTGCTTTCAAGCCTTCCAAAGCTGGTTGCTCCATGAAGCACAGAGGAGCAGAGCTGTGAAGAAAGACCTTTAATGAAACTCAGAAGAGACAGTTTCTAGTTCTTCCATGAACAAGACAAAAGGAGTAGAACTTGAAAACAGGTAAATCATCTGTGGAAATGGGATAAGCTGAGCAGGAAAAAAAATGTTATTTTCAGGGAATATAAAAAAATAGAATTATTTGTAAAATACTTAATACAAATAAGACTAGAACTACTGGGTTCATTTGGAAAAAGATTTTTTTTCCACCCACTCCTAAGGTTAAGAATATTTTTAAATGTAATTATTTTGTAATTATTACTTTTTTCAATCATTTTTGACAAAAGGCTATGGAGGGATCAGATGGAAAGGGTTCTCAATAGATCTGTCAGCCAGACAATGATTAAGAGCTGATACGTCCTTGAAGGCAGCTTCATAAGGTGGAGGAGTTTCAACAGTGTTAGAGAATGCTGAACTTCCTAAGGTATTCCTTGGTTTGGCAAAATAGGTGCAATACATGCGTCTGGATTTTTTTTCACTTTCTTTTAGATGTTTCACTTTTCGTAAGGCTTGATTATGTTCTTCAGTTACAAAGAAAACTGTGTGATCCCATGAAGTCTTCTTTCACTCAGTGTAGGTTAAAATGACATGCACATTTTCAAATCCGGGTGGGTTTTCCTACCTCTCTGGCTTTGATGTTTCAGTGTTGTGCCTTAGTCTGAAAGTTAGGTGTCCGCCAGAAAGTTAAAATACATGAAAAAGTTCCACAGGGTAAGAAGTTAATGAAAGAAGGCTACGCTAGCTCGAATTACCACAAGCTAAGAGCCTGTATACAAGCGGCTGCCACAAATCAGCTCAGGTGTGTGAAGCTTTTGCACCACAGTTACTTGTTCATTTGTATAAGTCCTTGCCTGCACTTTGAAATCTACTGTATTTTGGTATAGTAAGCATCATGGGTTGTAAATGCATAGTTAATCAACTATTTCTCTGCATATTTTTTACTGTTCAATTTCCTCTGGCTGAACTGCATTAAACTACTGCATTTAAAAAAAACCCACTCATGACTGAGTTATGTTAATTTCACTTAATGTTTTTAACTGATTTATATTATTGATTTTGTTCAGTATTAGATTACTAATATATATGTAGAATGATACATAGTAGTGATATAACATTAACTATTAATAATGAGTCAGGTTAGAATAAGTTAATTTAATACTCTTCAGATCATACACAACCCGTGTTTTCAATTTATTCTTTCTTTAGTGCACAGCCTGGTGATGTTCCATGAACAAGTTGTACATAGCAGGTCACTGGCGGTAGAGTGAATTATTCCTTTAACTCCAAGCTTGCTGCCTGAGCAAAGTTTAGATCTTTAGGATGTGCCTTCCTCACACTGCTCTGACCCTGATTGTCAGACGAGAGTCACTTGTGCCTTTTGTGATGCGCAGTTCTGTTAGACTTTTTACGAAGATGTTTTGTGCCTGCCAGTTTTACCCTACCAGAGACTAAAGAATAGTTTAGGCTGCTCCACTTCCACCACTGAACTGCAACATAGCTCAAGCAAGCCTATTTTCCTAAAAGTGCAGCATGATGGCATATCTATTTGTTTCAAATGCTCTGGACATACGTGGTATGAAAGGGAAGACTGGACTGTCTGCACTGCCACCCCTTCTGTTCCCATTAGGAGTGTCTGAAATAATGTAGGGCTGTGATGCAGCTCACATTCTGGTGTCTTAGTGTGAAACTAATGGTGCTAGTTTCATGCCTTGGGGAAGGGATGAGGGTCTTCAGGTGTGTTTGAGACTGCAAGATGTCCTTGGATTGTGTTGGAGGATGTGGAGAGTGGAGGAAAGCAATACTTGTATGGTCTTTTCCTTATGCTTTCGGGAATTGACTGTACCCCTCATCCAGATCAGGTTTAACCTTGGAAAAAGCCATCTGGGACAGCTGAATAATGAGCTAGTGGGAGAGTTACAGTTATGAGTTTGCTCCCTAGCCTCTTCTGCTTTTCAATGAAGAGAATATGCGGTTCTTCTTTAGGGCTTGGGAGAATACAGGTGGACTGAATGATGCTGTTAACCTGCTACCCAGTTGTAAAAAGGTCTGCAACCCTTTTAGGCCAATACAGTGATTACTTGGTAGCTTTAACATACACTTTCACACTACCGCAGGGATTATTATTGTTCATCCTTCTGAAGGCATAAGTGAGATACGATGCACAGTGAACACTCAGTGGATCCAGTGCAACGAATTGCTACTGTCGTGATTAAAAAAATAACCTATGCCAAGCAACTGTTGCCACAGTTTCTTTACCATTTGGAAAAACTCTTCAATATTTAAGTAAATGTCCTTCAAGGAACTCGGGATCCTACTCACCTGCCAGAGGTGGTTGGTAAACCACAAAGCCTATCTCTTCTTCTTCCTCCTTGTTCTTCTTCTTTCTCTCTCTTTCTCTTTTCCTCCATGAGGTTTCTGGAAGACATTATTAACAACTCAGTTACTTTGTCAAACCCTGAGAGATTTTCTTCAAACTGCAACACCTGTGAGGAAGCTATTCTGTCTAGCTTCAACCAGAATAGGTTATCATTAAAATTTGACTGGCATTGTCCTTGTCTAGTAAATACAGCACTGACAGCCTGTGGTCTATCACGCTATGTGCTCCCTTCTTCCCCTGTAAAACATGTTTTTTCAACACCAAATGAACACATAACTTTTCAAATGCAGATTCCCTTTGCAACACAGTGTATGTTGTCCTCATTACACTCTCTGATATAACTTTACTGAGATCCAGGTATATGTAATAGATTCAAATTGCAGTAAAAAAATATTTCAAAAAAATTTAGTTGTGAGCCGTAGGTTATACCAATAAATTCAGCAGACTCTGGGAAGTCTCAGGAGAGACTGAGGTCAGCTGCAGTGCACAGCATTAGGAAGGATGAATCACTCCCATCCTCCCATTTATCAAGGCTGATATCCCTGACAGGCTGAAGGAGAACCAACAGTCGTAGAAGAATACTTAGCTCCAGAATTAAAAGAGGATTTAAAATGTTGGCTATCAATGCTCAAGCCTACCCAAAACCGCCTTTCCCCTGCTCTTTTTGTCAAATACTGATGAAGTACCAGTCAAGGTCTGTTTTAACGTAATGTCAGCATTGCAAACATACTCTCTATTTAGACATTTGAGACTTTTTCAGTTAATCGCAGAATTATGTGTCTGAATTATGCCTGTAAATCTTAGACTTCATAAGTGAGGAAAACTGGAGCTTAAACACTGTAATGAAAGAAATTTCAGTTGGTCCTCTCCAGTGCAAACAGACAAAATTCTCAAATGCAGTTACACTTGATCTTGACATGGGATAGGATTATAGGTACTGCTGCTCATGGAATGCAGCCTGAAATCTCTGTGAGCATGCAAATACTGGACAAGGGAACACCTTGTACCATTAAAACTGTGGAGTCACACTATGTATGAACCTTAAAAAAAAATCCACAGAGCAGGAAATATATTTCAGATATAAATTTCTAAATCTTGTTGAAAGACAGTCTGTTTTTAATATTGTGCAGCTGCAGGTGAATAAGGCAAGAGATAAATCATTAACAGATTCTTTGTTTCTTTGCACTTCAGCTTCCCCGATGCAGGTTAGGGGAAGTTTCTTCTGGGGAAACAGGTCAAGAGTTATCAGATAAAAAAAATTCTATAGGCAAACATGGCGTAACTATTATGTTACCAGTCACAGAGTAACCCTCCCTCAAAGGAGAATACATTGCAGTATTCGTTTAGAAGATCTTTTAACAGTCTTGTGTGATAAATGTCATTTTGATTTGGTCTGGTATCCTGTGTTGTTTTGAGACTATACTTCTTTGCAGTTTAATTTTATTAATGTAGCTAGTTAGAGAATGATGTTCTGGATCCACATAGTGAATTATTAATTACATTTCAAATATTAAGTTGCCATCAAATGCTTTCTGATCTGCATTACATAAAGTCATGCTGAATCTCTAATGTCTGGACTGCCTGTGTAATGAAGAACCTCTCAGACATTGTTCAATCAAAACACACTTGAGAGAAAGCAGACACAGTATTTTGATAAACTTCATGAGTATCCCATAGTTTTGTTTTGTTTGGGTTTTTGTTCCTAAGAAGGAAGAATCCTCAGAGATCACCGCGTATCTTCTTCTTAGAATTGCCTGCTTGAGCACAAAAGTTTTGATTTTAAAGCTATTATTGCATTATTTAACGAGTTTCTGGGGCTGCTGTTACTGGTAAAGCAGCTAAAATAATGTCTTACAGTTCTCTAATCTTTGAGACAAGGACCATGTTCTCACTATCCTATGTAAGTAATGTGATGCTGTGTTCAGAAATCAAAACAACTCTGTAACATGGCCTTAGATCACAGTTGGAAAGAGGGGCTCTCTTCCACTTTCTGCATTCTCTTAGGAAAGAAAAATATAAAACCCCAGAGCTCACATGAATAAAACCATAACTTTTAAAAAGCTGAAAATATGCAAATATAAATTAAAAAGTTAAGTAAATTGTTTAGAAAGTCTAACTTAGGAAGAAGGGAATGTTTGTTATTTTTATATGTTAACTGAATTTATTGCTTGATCTTTTAGCAAACGTGCTTTCTTGCAATTTCATTTTTTTTATTTTATTCTCTGATCCACCTGATCTCTGTTTTAGCATTTCAGTTTCATGAAATAATGGAAGACAAAATTCGGATGATTCAGATGCATGTGATTTTAGTTTGTTCGCTTTGCTTCTCTGTCCTTGGAGGTCTGTGAGAGAAATTGTGCTCAGAAGCAGAGCTCTGCTTCATGCTGTGCCTTTATCTGTTTCTATGACCAGTTTTAAGTCCTTAAACATTCAGAAACGAGACTGCCTTCATGATACACTGTAATTCACAGTCGGGTTTAATAGCTTCTAAGCTGTGATTCAGAGTTAAGTCACTAGGTGGCATGTGGCAATGAAGGAGAAGGAAGTTCATATTGGGAAGTTCTGGGGAACACAGCTGGCACTGGGCGACTTGAAATAAGCATGTTAGTTAATGTATTGCCATCTGCCTCTATTCTATTCACTTGTTGGACAACAGACCACTATTTGTTGGACAATAGACAACTATTTGTCTATTGCTCAACATGCTTTTACTCATAAATGATACAAAACTGTGTTCAAATTATTTCCTTTTTGGTGACTGTGAAAAATCATTCTGCGTGCCTGATTGTTGCAAAAATTGAGTCTTTTCCAACTCTCTCATCCTCTGCCTACTAAAAGCAGACACAGTCTGCTTCTTGGTAACAACATAACTAAAGTATACAGAAATAAAGGGATAAACGAGGCAGATACTGGGGGCAGAGAAAGGTGAGGGAAGGAGATGCCAGCATTCTAGTACGTACATGGCCACATTATTCTGGGACTCTGGCATGATTCCAATAAGATATTGTTATTCCAAGCATTAAACTTACAAAAGAAAAGTTTCTGTCCCAGCTACACCTGAGGTTGAAAGGAAATGGGTCCACCAGTTAGAACACCTCTGTATCACAAAAATCTGTTGTTCTGCAGGTAAAAGCACAAGTAGGATAAATCTTCCTATAGAAATAAGTTATAGGAACAGCAGCTAGGTGCCAAAAACCAATTTCTTTTCCACCTCTCATCCTTTAAATGTTTCTATCTATGTTCTAGGATAACACTGATTATACAAAACTCAGAAACAAAAAAGTGGCTTCTTTGCAACTTTGCCTTAGTTCATCTAAAAGTGTCAGAGGCTGTGATGATCTGTGCCAAAATATGTGAGGAAGCTGTGGACCGAAATTTTTGGTCATATATGCCATCCCTTGTCTTTAGGAAAACAGGCTTCTTATTTCTTAATTTTATGCAGTATCAGTCTCCAGGTAACCTACGGTAGTCAGTCGTTCGGCATTTTTGGCATCCTGCCCTGTGAGCTGTGTTCCCTTCTCCAGCTGCCCCTGAACACTCTCTCTTTGCAAATGTTTTCAGGCATGAGACTCTCAGATGGTGTCTGGGTGACACCACAGAGATACTTCTGATTTTCATTTGCTGCGACATGTAACTGCAGATGTAGAAGTTGCAAGGCTCTGAGGTACAGAGGAGACAAGAACTTGGGGAAACGAAATTTGGCAGTATTGAATGCAGAGTAATGATGAATTCCAAATATACAACCAGAGAAAGTGCCTGTGATGGATGTATATAATGCTTTGTCTCACGCAAAATGCCCAAAACGGCAAAAGACTAATCTCCTTTCTGGCTTTTTGAAAATCTCAAGTCCTGTGGAACAGTAGCAAAATCACGTGCTGTCAGACAGTGCTGGTGGACCTAAGCACTGATATGATCCATTCGTGGTTTTGTACCTTGTGTCCCTGTCAGCAGTACTTCTAGCTACATGGCAGTGAAATACACACATTCTGATTTTATTGCACACAAAGAAAATGTGACTCTGTACATTGAGGTGCATGTAAGTATTCTAAACATGCAGCAAGAAAGTCCATGAAGGTGTTTTCATCAAAACAGACTCCTACTGTGAGAAAAATCACCGAGGTAGATGCACTCCAACAGTGTAGACACAAGAACACATGGGAAGTGCTGCATTTTTTAATCTGCATTAATTTGCGAACTAAATTATGTGCATAAATGTCATTATTAATACCAGAAAATGGGAGAGGTGATGCTTTTATGCTCTGCCTGTGAAACCCACACATCCTCTAGGATTCTCTCTGATTTAGGCTCATCCAGGAACTCCCCAATATGCTCTGCCTTCCTTTCTGCTTGCAAATGCAGGTGAACCATTCTTGAGCCTTGAGAAAGCTGTCCTTGAAGACTGACCAACTCTCCACGGCCCCTTTGCCCTTCAAGATATCCTCCAATTACTACCAGTTAACTGAATGTCACTGAATGTGACACAATGTCACTCATGTCACCTGAAGTCCAGTTTTTTAGTCAGCTACTTGGTTTCCTTACTCTCCCAGAATTTCAAACTCCTGCGTTTCATGGTGACCACAGCCAAAGCTTCCACTGACAACCACATACACAGACAATTCTTCCTCACTTGTGAGATCCAGGGCATGTGATGGGACACTTTTTCTTCTGGTTTAAGAAGACATTATCTATCTTTTCTTCTTGATTTGCTTAGACTATGTGAGATGTCCACCACAGTGTCTTGCCTTTTGGCCTTGTGGTGGATTAATCTAAACTTAAGTCCCTCCCAACCAGACCGTATACAGGCTCTTTTCTGATCCTGAGACATAAGCTCTCAATAGGCTGCCCCAAAGTAGTGGTCTGTAGCTGCTCCTTTGTGTCTGGACCACTGTATGTCTTTTCTACCTATGTTCATGTAAAGCTTTTTCATGTCCATTTATTACTGTACTCCAGGCGATGGAGCTATCCTGCCACATCTCTCTTGTCCTGGTAGTATCAGGGCTCAGCATCTGTGTACAGGCTTCTGATTTCTTTTGTCTACTTCATAGACTACTGGCACAAGAGAAGAGTTTGCAGCCACCTTGCCTTCTCAAGGGGAGTGTTCTTTTCCAACATGTTGTCCCCAGTGAGCTTCCCCTCATCCCTGTTCCTCCATTTCACTGGATTTTTTTTGGCCTCCATCCCCACTAAGCCTAGTTTAAAGTCCTTCTCGTTAGGTCAGCAATCCTGCTGGTAGAGATAATCTTGCCTCCGGCCTTCATTGAGTGGATCTTGTCTCTTCTCTCTGCAGAAGTTCTCATCCCTTGAAGAGGGCTCAAAGATCAGAGCAAACTAAGACCTGCCAGTGACCTCACCTGAGCAGCTGTGATTTGACTTTCTGGCACATCCTCTCTGTTCCAGTCCTTTCTTTTTGACCATTAGGATCAAGGAAGATATTGTCTGGGCAGCTATACCTTTCATGTTAGACCCTAGAGTCACCCTTGATCTGCTCATGATCTTCTTTGATAAGTATTATTAATGCCCACAAGGATTACGAGCAAAGAAAATTTCAGGTTTTGTCCAGTTTCATGGTGCACCAGTTCTTATCCATCATCTGGTGTTGCTTTTTAAATACAGATTAGGGATCATTAGGAAGTTTTCTTCTGGAACCACCTGTACATCAAGGTGGCAAAACATCCCATCAGTTTGACATAATTAAAGATATAGATCAGATAATATATCAAGTCATAAAAAAGGAAGAAAAGTGGGACCTCCGTTAGTCAGAAAGGAAGAAAATACTTGGAATTTTAGCAGACAACTGAAGTAACTGATTATTTCTCAGTTCAGGCCTTATGATTAACATAGCTGAAAAAAATCCCTCTTATTATGAAGTAAACGTTCTTTCTTTCTGAATAATTTAAGTGCAGAGTCAGGAGGTCATTTAAGGTTAAGCAAGAGGTTCATAAAACATAGTCCTGCTCTGCTTATGTCGAGACATAAATTACCCCTGTGTCTGTGATTTTTACTTTTACTTTGACTGTTTGTGTGTACTTTTTTCTGCTCTTGCTTGATCTGATACATTTCTTTCTGAACCTGACCTTGATGAACGGCCCTGAGTTTTTATTATATACTATTGGAGATGGCTAAAATTAAATTTCTCTTTAATAAGGTGATCTGTCTTAGCAGACATTGATTATCTACTTAAACTAGTATTTAATCACTTTTAATAGGACTGCAAAGTATCTTCATAATATAGTGAGGAATAAGAATTGTGAGGGGAGAAAAAGGGAAAAAGGAGAGATGTGTTTGGTTGTCATTGAAAATATTGCATCTACAATTAGGATTCCAATTGAATCCTAGGATTTAGGATTCAAATAAGTGAATTAGGATGTCTTTATTTGATTAGTTGTCCAGACTGTCTTCATAGACAGTGAGTTTGATTCAAGATGCCTATTTATCTCTATTAACTCTAAAGGGAGCACTGCAAACTAGTTCAATTGTAGTTGTCCAAAGTTAAGTGAGATGTATCCTACCTATGGGGACAAAATGTTTCACTACTGTAGAAGGCTTCCTTGTTGGTAGATACTCATCAACAGGAGCAGCCTAAAGAGAACTTATTTCAAAGTCACATAGGATGAGAAATGGCTTTCCTAATTTTGGATGTCTAAGTCCAAGCTAGACACTTTTAGAATGAATTCACTTAGTCTGGTTTGGATATTTGTATTAGGATGAGTTGAGTCATGGCTTGGAGACTTGAACAGAGATTCATGCCATTTTTGTCTTCCCTTATAAGAACACAGTTTCTTGACGTGCATGTGAATGGCTGCTTGAAAATTATTTATCTTCATGCCAGCGATAGTCCTGATTATTTTGACTCCTGTTGTATGGGAACTGGTACCCTACAGAATACGAAAGGGAGAATTTCTGCCATTATTCAGGGTAGTTCTATAGAGACTGAAACATGTCTGAAGTACTTCTCGTATGTATTTCCAAGTGTTTCCAGCATGCAACTACTTGAATTTGTACTTGGTTCAACATAATATTTGTTGCATTAACTTAAGTTTTACTCATCTCCACTGAGATATGCTCAGGTTTTATTGTCTTTTTATTTTTTTGTGTGTGTGTGCTCATAAATTCTTAAGAAGTGGCTTGTGGCTGCAGTGAAAAGAAGAGATAGTCCAGAAAGATCTTTGATATAGAGTCTTTTTAAAGTTTGTTAAAGATATACTACAAAACATTTAATATTTAGAAATAAAATGATTGTCTGTAAAACAAACATTAATGTACGCATTTACAAATGGCACGGACTGCTGCTTTTAACATGGTCATTGTCATAGCTCTTGTTTCGGTTTAGGGACACATCTGATAAAATAGCCAAGAACCAAATATAACATTATATTCCCCCTTTCTACATACATTATTTCTAACCTTATCGTCTTATTTTTTCCCACTTACACTCATAGAAACATATTCAGATTTCGATTAGTACCTTCTGTATCGGGGAAATGGGAATTTAGCCCACTGTTTTCCTTTTCATAGTCTAAAAATTACTTCCTTTATTCAAATACTGTTTAATTACTTAAAAACTGAGTGGTCATTACAATTTTGAAGTAGATAAACAGAACAATCCCCACAAAGAAACTCAGAAAATGTGCTAAATTTCAGTGAATTGGTTTTAGTTAATCAATTAATCGTATTGTCTCTTTCGAGGAGGACTATTTTTTGATGTGCAAGGCTTCCCAGTTATATCCGTGGTTACACACTTGGATTAACTGATCAACTCCAGTCAAATTGAGACATTAATAGAGAAAGTTCACAATACTGCCATAAGAAATGCAAGCATTACTAACAACTGAAATTTTCACTTGAGATTAGTTGTAGGAGTATGTTTACTGTTGGTCTAAATAACACACACACACACACACACACACACACAACATTTAAAGAACAGTTTTAGAACAGAATGATGCCTGGCTTTGAATTCCAGACATAACTTTCATCTTAAAAATCACAGTTTTCTGGTTTGCTACACTGTTTTTTCTACTGGTGAAGGTACAAACATCCTACTGTAAGAAAATCAGGGATGTATTGAGGAACATAAAGAACCGCATAATATAAAAAGTCCCACACCAATGAAATAACTGTAATTAAGTTTTAGTACCGTTAGTTATATCCTTTACACACTTTAAGACTGAATTGTGTTTTATTTGATCTTTTGTTAGATAATTAATACCAAAAGTATATAAAACATAATTTTGTAGTGTGTGTATCTCCTGTACAATTAAGAGTTTAAAGAGGTATAAATGTGTTCTGCATAGCTGTGAATGCAACTTACATTCTGAGAGTTTATTCTCTTGGCAGAAAATTACCTTTCTAATAATGTTGAGCAGAAAATAGCAATTGGAGCACTTCAGGATGTCAGAATGCAATGCTGCTCCCAGTCAGAAAGAGAAGCCCACTTCTTGGCAGTAGAAAGCCTCAGCTGATGCAGAACCGTAAGTCTAAAACAGGATCCACAAGTGCCATGGGTTTGACATTTTACTTCTGTGTCCCATAGTGGGTGGCTGGAAGCCATAGCCTGAGATGGTAGGACACCTAACTATAACTTGGTTGGTCTGAGTATCTGTCTGGCAAGCAAAACTTGCCAAATATTGCCAGTAATGACACAGTTCTGCAGGACGTTTTGGTTGATGAATTATGGATACAATGATCTGGTGAATTTGCTTTACTTTAAAGCTTGCCTACAGCAGCATTGATTAACCAAATACAGACAGCTCTATGCAAGTGACCTTGCTATTAGTGAAATGCTTATTTTCTGAAAGTAAGTCATCACCGAATGTCTTGACAGGATATACTAATAGAGAAAAATGTGTATAAAAAGTTTTGTATCTGTCTTAGAGACAGATGATTAAGGAGACCGGGTACAGACATCAAGCAATTACCTTTGTATTTTCACATGAATGCAGAATCGAGTGCTACTGGAGAAGAATTGCTTCCATCTGAAAGCAGCTTTAAACTCTCTGTGCAATGAATTGCATGTTCAGTTCATTTCTGAATATCTATACCACTGGCTAGAAATGCATCTGATTCCAGCTCTCTCAGAAGAAAACAACCTCCAAAGCTGAGCTTTTTAATCTTTCCAAATGCGTAAGAAAACAAAACCTACCTCCACACAGTCCCAAGTTCATAAAATGTTATTGCACACAGATTTAAGATTATCAGCTGTCTTGAAAATATTGTCCATAAACATGTGCAATTAAATTATATTTAATTGGATCCATTGGAAACAGAAACGAATAATTCTTTGGTACAATATTGGTTATTTAGAAAAAAAATATGCTCACAGTCCAGCTTCTCTCTACACAGCTGGAATAAGATTGCAAAAAGGCTTGACAATCTGGAGCAAAAAATCTCCTGTGTTTCTAAATGAGTCTGCTGTTCCAAAGAACTCTGTTATTCTCCCCACTCTGAAATAGTCTGGATTTTTCCTTTGCTTTCAATCCATGATATGACATGACAACTATTCCCTTTACCTTCTGCTTTTGCACCTCTGTCCCTAGAGCCATCTATTGCACAGGGTTGCCTGCACTAAGGAAGCATTGAATCACAGAGTCATAGAATGGTTTGGGTTGGAAGGGACCTTAAAATCATCGAGTTCCAAGTGTCCTGCCCTTGGCAGGGACACCTTCCACTAGACCAGGTTGCTCAAAGCCCCAAAGCCACTTCATGGCCTTGAACACCTCCAGGGATGCAGCATCCACAACTTCTCAGGGCAATGTGTTCCAGTGCTTCACCACCCTCACAGGAAAAAAATTCTTCCTAATATCTAGTCTAAATCTACCCTCTTTCAGCCTAAAACTTCTACTTCTCATCTTGTCACTATGCTCCCTGATAGAGAGTGCCTCCCTATCTTTCCTGTAGGCCCCCTTTAAGTACTGGAAGGGTACCCTAAGGTCTTAATGAGGTTTGCATGGACCCACCTCTCAAGACTGTCAAGGCCTCTCTGGATGACATCCTTTCCCTCCAACTTGTCTACTGTACCACATAGCTCGGTGTCTCCAGCAAAATTGCTGAGGGTTTTTGCACACAATCCCACTGTCCGTGCCCATTTAACAACAATGTTAAACAACACCAGTCCCAATACCAACCTTGTCACCAGTCTCCACTTGGACTTTGAGCTGTTGGGCGCAACTCTTTGAGTGTGACCATCCAGCCAATTCCTTATCTACTGAGTGGTCTGTCTGTCAAATCCATGTCTCTCCAATTAAGAGAGTTCTTCATTCTGCCCGTCCCTTTGCCTTTGCCTTGTGCAACTTAGGCAGTGTGGCTTGAGCACTTGCTGTTGAAGACTGGGGCAAAAAAGTCATTGAGTACCTCAGCCTTCTCCATATCCTGGGTAAACAGTTCTCCTGTTTCCTTAAGAAGGGGACCCACGTTTTCCCCAGTCTTCCTTTTGTCACCGATGTACCTATAGAAGCTCTTCTTGTTGCCTTTAGTGTCTCTGGCCAGATTTAATTCTGTCATGGCTTTAGCTTATCTAACCTGATCTTTGTATTCCTCTCAGTCTACCTGTCCTTGTGTCTATGCTTGTAGGCTTCCTTTTTGTGTTTGAGTTTGTCCAGGAGCTCCTTGCTCATGCATTCAGGCCTCCTGGTGCTTTTGCCTGACTTCCACTTTGTTGGGATGTATTGCTCCTGACCTTGGAGGAAGAGATCCTTGAATATTAATCAGCTTTATTGGGCCCCTCTTCCCTCTAGGGCTTTATCTCATGGTATTCTACTAAGGATATCCCTGAAGAGGCCAAAGTCTGCTCTCCTGAAATCCAGGATAGTGAGTTTGCTGGGCACTCTCCTCACCGCCCTAAGGATCTTGAACTCCACCATCTCATGGTCATTGCAGCCAAGGTTTCCCTTGAGCTTCATATTCCCCACCAGCCCTTCCTTGTTGGTGAGAACTCCTGTGTTTGCGTAGAGGCACTTAAGTTGTGTCACCGATGAGGGTGATTTACTGTCTGGAATTCCTTTGTGCCACTCTTCAGGTGCTCTCCTGCTGCCCTGTGATCCTTCTCCAGGCTCTAGGCATCTATTGCTGGCACTGACATCAAACTGGTAGGAGTGGGATGGATTGAGGTTCCCCTTCTCTGTCAACTTTAGTTTAAAGCCCTCTTCACCAGGTTGGAAAGCCTATGACCAAAGGTGCTCTTCCTCTCTGACAGACAGACCCTGTCAGCACCCAGCAGACCATGTTTCTCAAAATGAGTCCCATGGTCTAAGCAGCCAAACCCCTGGCTGTGGTACCACTCCTGTAACCATTTGTTGACTTGCCAGATTCAACTGGCCCTTTCAAACCCCTTCCCTTTAACCGGGAGGATTGATGAAAAAACTGCTTGTGCTCCAGAGTCCCTTACTGCCTCTCCCAATGCTCTGTAATCCTTGTGACTCCTCAGACTGCTGTATCACTGTTGTCCATGTGAAACAACAGCAGCGGATAACAATTGAAGAAGCATCCTGCGATGTGACTTCATCTAGAGGCATGATTCAATTAAGAGAAAGGTCTTCTTCAGGATTAATTTGTGCTTAGAGAGGCTGATATTAATTTGCTTCTTTAACAGTCAACAGAGAGAAACAAAGGCTTCTCAGCTGCTAATTTAGTCTATAAATTTACGTTCTTCCAGAGAATGATTGAGAGGAGGATCCTGCCTTTTTCTCAATCAATTATCCAAGTGACTGGACTCTGTTAGCACTATTGAGATACTCCCTGAAGACTTGGCTTTTAATGAAAGTGAACACACAGTAAAATATGTATTAATCTTGTCCAAAACTTTCCCTTGATTCCTGTCTTTATGTATACTTGAAGCATTTGCCCTTTCTCCTCTTACTGTATGTTGTGGTTTAACCCCAGCTGGCAAAAGCACCACACAGCCACTTGCTCGCTCCCCTACAGTGGGATGGAGGAGGAAATCAGAAGGGTAAAAATGGGAAAACTCATGGGTTGTGCTAAAGGCAGTTTAATAGGTAAAGCAAAAGCCACGCATGCAAGCAAAGCAAAATAAATAATTCATTCACTACTTCCTATTGGCAGGCACATGTTCAACCATCCCTGGGATAGCAGGACTCCATCACATATAATAATTACTTGGAAAGACTAAATGCTGTAATTTCTAATGTCCCCCACTTCTTTCTTCTTCCCCCAGCTTTATATGCTGAGTGTGACATCATACAATATGGAATATCCCTTTGGTCAGTTGGGGTCAGCTGTCCCAGCTGTGTGCCCTCCCAGCTTCTTGTGCATCTCCATTCTAGTCACTGGTGGGGTGCTGTGAGAAGCAGAAAAGGCCTTGACTGTGTGCAAGCACTGCTCAGTAGTAACAAAACATCCCCGTATTATCAACATTGTTTCTGGCACAAATATAAAACATAGCCCCATATTAGCTACTACAAAGTAAATTAACCCTTTCCCAGCCACACCCAGCACACCATATGAGATATTATCTCCATGAAGACAGTAACAATTGCTTATATCATTACTGTAAGTATTCAGCCTTTCAATACAAAAAGGTGAGCAATCTTCCTGGGAGAATATAATTTCGAGTTATGGAAATCAAGAGGAAAAAACTCTTGAAGGGAAAAAAGAATTGTCATATAGTGGGAAATTTCGGTCAGCAGTTTTAGCCCTCAAAACCTCTTCTCTGTCAGTGGCAAAAGAATTTTCATACAACAGGATCAGCTAATCATGTAAGAAAGGTTATATTACTTAACCTTCTTAATTTCCTATTCTTGCCTATATCTTTACTTCTCTTTTTTGTCATATCTAAAAGTTAACTAGGGGAAGATATTTACCTTTTCACTAGTTCCATAGTTTACAGAAATGCAAATATATAACTTACATTGTCAAAGCAGATACACAGAACTTAGATGCCACTTGAAGTATAAATGGTAAACCTTGATGTCAATTTAGTGTGTTTAGATAATTTCTCATTAAAAATTGCTGAGGAGTCAAACCCCATAGCTGTAGTTTAAACGAGATGTCAATTTGCTAGCCCCTAAGCAGTTTACCACTGTTTATTTCTGGGCTTCCCAATGAACACAGGAATACAATTTAATTGCAAAAGTTCAGAAGTTTTACAACATGCTGACTCTAGAATTGATGAAAATACCTAATTCTTATTAATCTAAAAATAAATGTTGCTTTTAAAAGGTCAAATTATGTTAGATTATTTATAGTTTTCAGCCTGGCAGTAATAACTGAATCACTTGGAGTAACAAAGGTCACAGTATATGTACACAGACAAAAATGAAAGGAATGGAGAGCTAAATTTCAAGGAAGCATATTAGACTCTTCATTATAAGACATAGACTTTTAGAAATTATTAACACTTATTTTAAATGTCCTTAACGCTCTTTAGAAATCAAGCTCATTCATCATGATTGAATGTCAATGCAAACAGTCACTTCTGAAAAAGGGGATTCTTTCACAGCTGTTGGTCTGTGCGCCTCTCTTGTTACTACCAGTGTTATGAACACCATGAAAAAAACTCGTCAGTTTTTAATTATTCTATCATTTAAGTCTTACCAAGATAGCAAGGTGATAAGTTCAAAAGTGCCCAAAGTGAACAGCCAGTTGCGCATCAACTGCTCTTTGTGCGAGCAAAGACTATGCAAATGGAGCTCAAAGGAAAAATAGATTATCTAAAGTTCCAATGGAAAAGTTCATTAAATTATTTGTTATCAGAAAGAAAGAAGCACACTTATACCAAAATCACCCAGCTGGCATATAATACGAAATATAGTTTTTAAACAAGCACCTTATGAGTCTTATGATGTATAATTAAATTACTAGATTTTTGGCATTAAGAAAAAATAATTTCCATCAAAATTGTCAGAACTGAGAATTTTAATAATTTATTGTGTGTTGGAAATAGAATAAACTCCAGGACTTTGAATTAATCTTTTAAAAATCTGCTATCTAAAACCCTAAAGTTAATAATTAAATTAAAAAGTAAAGATTTAGGTGTTCTACTTCTGAAGAGGTAACCACCCAAAAGAAATAATATCTTTGAAAGCTCTAGTGAAGTTCTGTCACAATCACCGAGTGTCAATAGAAGCTTTAGAAGGGAAATGGATTGCATAACTTAACGTGAAAAAATAGTAACATTCGTTCTATGAGTCATTCATTACATGAAAAAAAATGGGTCAGGTTAAAAAAATAGAAAGTAAATGTTAAAAGAATACAGTTTTAGGATTATGCTAAGGACTGAATACTTTAGATATTAAGGTAAAGAGGAAATCCAGCAGGCTACATCTATTAATCTCACAATTCCCGTACATTTTCTCAGATAAAACAGTTCCTGTCTCTGTTCATGAAGACAGGAAAACCTTTCAGTTTTCTATATGAGTGTATTTGCAGATTAAGAAAATGAGTATAAACTTGCTCTTCTGAAATATTATTTTGTGCTTTTATTTTGTTCTTTTGGGTTTATTTGGGTTTTTTGTTTTTTAGTGTCTCTTCACAGTTTGAAATTTATTTTTAATAAGTAAGAGAGTTACAGGTTAAACTGAAAATTAGCAGATAGCATCATTTAACTCTTCATTTTCTTTGAAAGAGAGAAATCAAGATACATTGTTTTAACCATCTTGAAAAAATATTTATGGAAATGCAAAAGGAAAGCTGGAAAAATTTACAAATAACAAATTAATTAGGAAAGGTGTGATCCATCTCATTCAGTCTTAACACCCTGAAAATGATGCATTTATTTTAAGCTATATATGAAGGCTTAACTTCGTACGTGATGCAAACAGAGAGGTCATTGAGAATGATGCATCCTACCTACGAGACCACAAAATCATTGAATACTGCATGAGGATTTTAAATGATGTTATGAATAGAATTTGGTCTGCTTACAATAAACAGGAAGGACCAGACAACTACTTAAAGGTAAAAGATAATTAAAATTAAAAAATATTTACATTCTACTAAACAGTTCATCACAGTCTTTGTTGCCTGATGTAAAATGGTTTAGATAATTCAAAAGAAGTGGAGAGTTTAATTTATTTTTTATTTTTATTGTGTTTACAGACATTCTATTTCCTAAAGTATATTTTCAGCCTTAAAAAGCATCAGGTGCCTTGTTGAGGCTGTTTGGCTGGAATGCGTCTTAGTTTGGTGTGACAAAATTACACTAATTTCTGTCTTCCAGACGGATGTCTCCACCAGACTATGGAATGCTTAAATATTTTCTCTTAAAGCTGACTTCAAAACTTGAGGTAATTACATTATCACAACAGGCTGGGAAATCTATGAGTCCTGAAATAAGTACAGGATTATGTTTTATGCATGTCTTCAAGATAAATTTGCTTGCTTCAAGAATTTTGATCTTGAAAGATTTAGCTCTGTAAAATACGGATGTTCCTTTGTCACCCATTCCAACTGATGCTTCTGTTAAATATTTGTTTTCCTTTTATCAGAAACTCTCTTGTAGGAATCCTACTTGCCATAGAAACATCAGCACACAGAAAGTGTGGATAGTGGACAAACTTTTGGGGGTAAACCAGAAAAAAATAATGAAGGAGATTTTACTGGTTTGTTTTGGGAGTCTTCTCTTGTCCCTGGAGCCAGATCTGGATATGATGACCAACATGACAGTCATGCACACCACAGTCATTTTGATACTCTTTTTACTTGTCACAGCAGCAGTCAACACAATCTACAGCTTAGACATTTGGGGGAGTTCCCATCCCAAAACGAGCCTTTGCCACTGGATGTAGGTGTGGCAGGTGTCTAGAACCCCACTTTTGCATTGTAAGCTTGTGATCATACAAAGACACGAACTAGGAAAAGACTCTCTATCAGTGTGTCAGTCCTCTACTGGAGAATGAGTTCACAGCTTACCCAGCCACCATTCTTCATTTATCCAGTTACCACTGGCAGATCTCCCCAGAATTGCTCTCTGCCTGATAAGGATTAAAGCTAAAAATTGCCATTATGTTAAGGAAAACATTAAAAAAAACCCCTCTTTCCTTAAGGCAAGAAAACAAGAAAATACAAATTATCTGTAAAGTACTTCGTGAAATGCCTCAGTGCCTTTTAGCTAGTTTAGGAAGCTGTTTCTCTTTTTCTTTCTGACATATTTAAGCTAAACTTGCTGTTATAAGAATTTGATTCCTAGTTCTCTATGCTTGGGCTTTTGGATAATTGTACTCGGTTTCTTGTGTTTTTTTTTTTAGGCTGGGTCTTTTAGCTTTTTTTCACCAGCATTCCCTGATTTACATTTTTTTGCTGTACTCTTTAATTTTTTTACTTTCTTCTTTAAGGTTTTAAGCTGTTTTCTCACTCTTATCTTTCCGAAGACACATTTGTGAAACTATACAGTTGATTTCTCAAGAAATAGTAATTTTTTAATCACCACAGAAGACTTCAATATTAATTTTGCTATAAGTGTTTTATAAAGACCAATCATCATTCAACAGATGGTGAATTGGGAACGGTACCATTACAGAAGTATTTAACTTCTTACATACAGTGTTGCAGAACAAACGCGACTAATAATGGTATTAGTACTGAATAGTCTCAGCTATTCAGATTTGTGACAGCTGGCAGATTTCTTTGCTAAGTCATTACGAATCAACAAGAAGTGGTGCTAAGTTTAAACTGATCTGGATATCTTTGTTAGGATTTAATAGAAAATAACCTTAAATAATTCAAATCAACTTAATTAAAAAAAAATGAGGTCTGTAAGAAATGCTCTTGGCTTGAAGTGGTCAGATTTCAATTAATTTAAGGAATTAGTGATGCTACACTAAGGAGCTAAGGGTGTTGATGCACAGAAATTCCAGGACTTCTTCACATTCAAAAGAATGGTCAGTATCCTGGAAGAATCTTGTGGGAAGGCATTGTGGCCTTTCGTGACTGAATAATCGTCTGTAAGGTTATTGGGAGTAAACTTGCAGAGAGGAAGAAAGAAAATACTGGTTAGGAAAGAAAAGTCAGAAGTGTAGGTATACATTTCCTGAAGTCCAAGTTATAATGTTGAAAGAGAAAAAGCAATTTTCTCCTAGTCAAGTGCAGGCCTGTTCAACTGACTTAAGTAGCATGGCAAGAAATTGGGAAGTATGAATACAGTCATCCAGATAATGATTATTTGCAACAATTAGCATTATTGCATCTGTTGTACATGTGTTGATCTATGTTGCTACTTATTTTAATGGTTTATCCATCCCTTTTACATAAAAATGGGATTTTTAGGGCAAAGTGGAAAGACATTGAAATTACATAAGGCTTATACCTGAATTTAGACGTAAAGATTTTGGAAAGATAGATCTTAGTTAATGTAGAAATGGAACTGGAAAGATACATCTTCATTGTTAACATAGAAATGAGACAGCTACTTCTTTTTTTTTTTAATTATTTTATCCAAACTGCAGTCAGAATAACTTTCAAAGATTTTTGTCTTGACCAGTATATTTAAGTAACTTACTTCCTGGATACAGTCCAAACTCAGTATGCATCATACAAAGACTAATGATTTTACTTTGTACCTACTATCATTGACTGATTTGTAGGGAAGTAAATCAAGTCATTAGTTAAAGATTTCCATGAAAAAAAGAGATTAAATTATCCCTAAACTTTTTATTATATCAAAGCAACCTCTCCAGTAATAAAAATATATTTAAGAGATCAAAGAAAACTAGGAGTATTGATCATACAGATTATATTTTTGAAAGTCACAGAGTCAGAATCTTTCTAGTTCATATTTA
Source organism: Pterocles orientalis (assembly GCA_011057875.1). Taxonomy (NCBI): domain Eukaryota; kingdom Metazoa; phylum Chordata; class Aves; order Pterocliformes; family Pteroclidae; genus Pterocles; species Pterocles orientalis. The sequence goes on along the minus strand of WKFP01014709.1, from coordinate 1,078,524 downwards.
AATCAGATTTACATTCATTAGAAGTCTTACCATTGGTTTTACTTGTATTAAGGAAAACAGAGTTCAGGCATTAATCGTATGAAATAGATATTCAGATCCTGTCTCAATCATACTTACCAATTAGTATGACATTACCTTTAGGTAACTTTTACAAAAAGAAAGAACTATGGTTTAAAATGCAGTATAAAACAAACCTGTAGAAAATGGAATATTCTGTTGTAAAGAAAAACAAAAGGTAGTATACAATAAGTAACCGTGATATTCAGCTATTTTGGACCATTTGACAAAAAAACCCTCAGCACCAAAATAAAACGAACACAATACCAAAACCCCCACACCCCAAACAAAAAAAAAACCCCATAAAGATTAAAAAAACCCCAAACAGATTAAATAAACCAGCTTAAACAGATGCATGCTTTTGCTGGCATGCCTTTAGCACCTCAGAAGGTACATATGCAGCCAGTTAGGAGACACATATTTCTCATTTAAAAAAACAAAACAAAACAAAACAAAAAAACAGAACATCCAGTTGGAAAATTCAGAAATCTGGAAGAGTGCATGGAAATTCTGTATTGCTTGGAGAGTGTGATGGGTTAACCCACGACAGAGAGGGTTACAGTGACTAAAAAAAAAAATCATTAAAAGAATATATGTCAATCTAAATTCTTTATTTTAAATCATGGCACATTGTTTTTATGCTCACATTATGCACAGATGAGTCCAAAATGCTTTGCTTTTTAAGATTACAGTTCCTGCCTTTTAAAATTGTTTTCTGCATGCATTTATGCCCTTTCAGCAGCGAATTTCAATTATAGGTCCTTTGGGACTTGCCGTATGGCGTCAATTTCTGGTATTCAATACTATATAGACAGATACAGCCTTGACCTAAAATGCAGGAGTGAAAAAATGAGAGCATGTTCATGCAGCCACAGGCCATAATGGCATTGCAGAAAATGAGTGCACCAGTAGATCATAACGGAAAGCTACTCTCTTCTCCTCTCAGTCTGGTCCTTGCTCCGTGTAGACTTGGTGTAGAGCTCTGAGTCCCCTGTGTGCCTTCAACATTTGAACCCAGCTCTCCCAAAGCAGTCTAAGATATTGACTTACTCCTACTGGTAAAAATAATGCTGTTGCATTTGATGGGCATTTTTAGGATAAGGGGGAAGTTTCTAGGTGTTGTGGGAGACGTGCTGTTTTCCGTATTAATTTTCCTAGCTCTTAACGATCAAGTAAAAAAGTATCTGCTTACTTGCTCATGAAAACACAATTAGGAAAACATGAACGTATGTGTTGTATGTATGCCTTTATTGTGAAAAACAAAAAAAGAGGGGTGAGCTCTTTGTTCTGGATGGAGTGCTCATAATGGATAATAATAGTGTTCACAAAGTCAAGTAATTATATCTGCAGTGTTTGTCTGAGTTTTAAAACCATTTTATGTTTTCTTTTTTTGTACTGCTCCAGGGAGATAAAACTGATACACTGTATGCTCAAATAAATATAATGGAAACAATTTAACATCTCATTCTTGTGTGTATCTTTTCTTGCTCACCGAAGGACAATTTTAAGGCAACTTTTGTTGTAAAAATTGCCAGTTTTACACTCCTTTCCAAGACATTTTGTTTTGGCTGGCAGAGCTGCTGCTTCCTCATGTATGAGGTGAGGTTGAAAGCAAAAATAAGTTCCCTTGTACCAACATCATCAGCTGGTCTACATGAATGTGGCCTACCCAGACAATTTGGCTTCAAACTGGATTGCAGAGACGTAAGGAATCCCTTGAAATACCAACCATTGTGTGAGCTGAGTGCCAGTGTGTAGGAGAGCCAAGTATTTCAAAGAAAATTTTGGAAAGTTTCTCAGGTTTTCATTCGTGATGTTAACAACATGACATAGAAGAGATGGGGAATATTGTATAACTGTGGGTAAAGGAATTTTCTGAAGTCACTGTACTAACAACCTTGGTTCAGATGACAGTCCATGAAACCATTGCTCAGAGTCACCAGATTTCACAAAATCAATTATTTTCTTTTCATATGTCCTAACTCCTGTATCATTACCTGAGAATGTGAGCTTTTAATCAAAAAGAGGCAAAGAAACATGAAATTATTAGATAGAAAAGCTTTAATACATAAGTTGAGAAGACTGAAGGCAAAAGGAGAACTAACAGAGCTGGTTTTAAACTTACCTTGTGATTCAGAAAAATTTTTGAGGGTCAGCGGATGGCAACCCTGTATCGACAATAATAACTCAATTCTTTCATCCTGAGCTGAGAAAACAAGAGCAGATCTTCAATAAAAGGTTAAAAGAAAAAGTAGTAGCTCTGGTAAATCATTACAGTGGTGTTGCAAGCTAGAAGCTGACGTAACAAAAATGTACACTCTGTGTAAATTAGGAAGACTGTCCTTGGGACTGTTTAGAAAATCTTTTTAAGGTTTGTTAGATCTTCCCTTGGAGGCAGGAACATCCTGGAAAATAATCTGTATGTTTAGGTAGTCAGTCAAGTTAGTGATTAGCATTGTCTAATTATAATACTAAAAATCACACCTCCAACTGTCACGACAACCCCACTGAATTAAGACCCCTCTCTTACTGAGGATGTGTAGCAAATTTAAGGAACGTTGTGCTTTTAAATCAAAGAAAAGAACTGACCAACTGCAATTAAGAAGAGATACAGACTAACCAATTATAGTTGGAAGGATGTGACAAAGTGGACAGAACTAACATTTTGAACTGTGTAAATACACAACATGATTGAAAACAGGTGTGCTAGCTTTGCGGAATTACCACCTAGCACTCATCTCTGTGCAGATGTGCAATAAACAGTATCTTGGCTCTGTGTGCATGTTGGCTTATTGCACGCTGGGTGACAAACTCTGCTTCTGAGACAACAGTGAGAAAAGGTGGTCTACAGTTTTGGACAGTTTTGGAATAAACTATCTGCCAGGTAGCCAATCGGTGACTCCCCATTTCTTTGGTCAGGAGCTTTATTTGAGCCCTTGCCTTTGTTCTTCACCCATGCAACGTGGCAGTTGTGCCTGCACCCAGCCTTCAACTGGGGTGCCCCTTTGCTCTGGGAGTCCTGATCTAGCCTGTGCTGCTCTGCTTGAGGAAGCTTGGCAGCAGTGGTGTCTCCTTCGGAATGTCACCACCTCCGCTCTTTCCCACATGATGCCAAAGGCGACAACGAGGTGGGCAGAGCAGTGTGCTCTTGCTGGGAAGGGCACTACTCTGCAGTATGTGAGCAAGAAGAGCAGAGGAGGACCAGTGATGGTCACCATGGTCAGCCGAGATTCCTGTGATCACCGGGCAAATCTGCAGTAGCCATTCAAAGGTGAGGTGGAGCCAAGAAATTGAGTCAGGAGGTTGGGATCAGGTCAGGCATGGTTGTACCTGCAGGATAGCTCAGCCAAGGGCCAGGGCTGTGGGTCTGAGCATAGGGGCAGCTTCGGAGTGATAGGGCAGAGACCTCCAGTAAGGCCTCCATGAGGTCCTTCTGCCACCCAAGGTGTTCTCCCAGCAGTTTGTTACAAGGTGAGGTGGCTGTGCCACATCAACACTGGCTTTGAGCACAGGCAGCCTGACCTCCAAGAGGGAGGGAGGCTGTAGAGTTCCTGTGAGAATTCTCTAATAATGCCATTAATTAAAGAACAGGGCATATTCCTTGAAGGGGCAGTGGACTCAGGGTAGAATTAAAGCACAGGAAGGGTATTAAAACGAGTAAAAAGCCAGTAGGTACCTTCTGCCCTCATTCTATAAATCTCCAAGAAAAGCTGAGCAAAAGTTACAGGAAAAAATCTATAAATTAAAAATGCTATGATTTTATAAATAAACCTTGAAAAATCAAACAAATTAGACATGTCAAAGTCAGAAGCTGAGCTCTGTGATGCATTCATTATACCTACAGTTATACCTACAAGTTGGTTCAAAATTATTATGAATCCCATGTGACTACTGAAAGGTGTGAGAACCATTCAAGAATTATCCTCTATATTCACAAATAAAACAGCTGAGATAATGCTATCAAATCAGATGGCAATTTCAAATGTTCATATCTGTGTTGAAATTTTTAGATTGGAAGTGTTTATTTATCTACCTGAGACAAAATAGACAAAATTCACCTTGCTGTTAGGAATGTAAAACTATTAAAATGTTTTTACAATAAGTTTTCAAGTGCCTGCTAAACTTTACCGATTTTCAGATTGCAAACCTATTAATTTACAAACCCATTGATTAACAATAGTTTCCGTGTGTTTATTTTAGTGTTGGTTGATAACTCTTCTTGCTGTAGTGAAGAGTGTTAATTACTCTCCTGACCCTTTCTGTAAGGCACAGAATAGAGATCGTGGAATAGTTTAATTACAGACCATTGCTGCATGTATAAATGTTCATTTCAGAAGTGTCAAGTGACCCATAAGTTTAATACATTGCAGTATTGGGACAGCAAGATCAAATACTGAATTTATTTTAGCAAGGAATTTCTTCTTGTTGGAGTTAAGACCTGTAATTTTATGCTAGCAAAGACAAAAAACAATCCCCAACTTTTTGTTTTGTTTTGTTTTATTTTTGTTCTGGGGGCTTCTTTTGAACTGATGGAAAGAATATTTGAATAAAATCTGAAGGAAAGATAAGCATTAAATGCATAAAAAATGCCCATAAAATGTCTTCTATGTTAATGATTTTGAATATATGAGAGATTTAAACTTTTATGTCTTGCTTTGAAACTACAGTTATTCAAATACTTTACATGCATGACAAGACTTCATCTAGGGACTGTTTCACCTGCTGAAAGATAGGTGTCTGGAGCCATTTTTATAATCCTAGAGCATGCTGCCCAACCTGTTTTTGGCACTCCAGAGAGACATAGGTCTGCTATACATCCTCTGTCTTCCTATCCTTCTGTCTGCCAGCTCTGTGCAAATGTTTCACCTGGTCTCAAATGGTAGTAGTTGCTGATGTTTAGACATACTGAAAGATAGTCAGCTTCCTGAAAAACATTAATTTAAAAATAGTACTGCGTGGCATTGTAAGAAACAATTGGGAAATTTTATAAGGGTTTTAGTAGTTGCTAAGGTATTTATTGTCTGAAATTATACATAATAAAATCTATTACATGATCATCAGTATCACGTTCTTAGATTATATCTAGAAATTCCAGCTGACAGAGCTAAAAGCTATGAAATATGTTTCCAATACTAATGGAACAAGAAAAATAGTCCATTAGGGTGAAAATAAATAAAAAATTACAGATAACTGTGGAAACTAAACATTACATTTTTAAAGTAATTGTTATAAGAAACAATGCCTGAGAAAGAGTATTGAAAGTGGACTATTTGAAATTTTATTGTTGCAATTCAAGACAATACTGCCTCATATACAGAGATAATAACAAGGATACCATCCAGAAAACTGTGATTAGAAGAAACAAATCAGACTACCCTTGCAATACAGAGATTGTAACCGGCCAGAACAGATAGATAACTGAGTCTAATAAAGTTATAAAATTTAAGAAATAGAAAAGATGTTGATAGAATGGACATCTCAAAGCTGCAGGCACACAAAAAAAGAGGAGACAATCTATGTATTTTTGAGAAGTTACTGAAAAGAATTTAAAAATGCACCTGATCTTAGTCACAAGGAAGCTGTGAGTTGGGCGTTTCTTTTCAAACACCTGTTGCACAGTCTGGAAACCACACTTACACTGACAGTCCTTGATTTTGAAGATTCGTCTTAATGTGACGCATGTTCCTTTGGGAACCAAAGAGCAATGTCCAGCCACAGAACTGCCATTTCTGCTCTCTCGGAAGAAATTGCACTCAGCAATACCGTAACCACTATAGCATAACATTGTCATTGTAGCCAATAGAGGCGTCAAGTATCTCAGATGAATTGATTTCAGTGGAAGCTCTTAGGGCTATAAGGACACGCTTACAAGAAATAACACCACAGTCTGTTAGAAACACCTCAGCTAGCTCTAAATGATGCAATGTGACTGCACAGTACAGTACCGTACTACAATTGCAGATTTATGCTCCATTAGGTCTTCAAAGCAACATAAGCACACTAGGATAACCCCTGGCAGGTACAGACACAGCATGAGGGTGTCTCCCAGCTTCAGAACTATTTGGAACACAACCTCTGCCTGGCCTTGTACTATGCTGTGCTGTCCGAATACAAATTGCAAATTCTCACATATATAGGTAATATGTAACGTATGCTCTATGTTCTCATGTGTTTAAAAGCTGCAGCAGCATTGTCCACAGTCTTCAAACACTAAGAGCCTGTGATCTAGGGACAGCCCTTCCCTATTCTTTGTGCCCCCGGGTTCTGAAAAGACTAACTCAGCCCTTCTCTTCTTCTGTAACTTTGAAACTGGACTTGGAATGCAAGCCACAGCAACTTAATATCAGTCTTGGTGCACTTTATTGATGTTAAAATAATTGATAAACCTAATAAAAATAAAACACACATCTCTGAAGATCAGAGCTGTGCAAGTGCTGAGTCTTTGCTAATATAATTAATTTTGATTAATATTTCATTACAATAATTATATATTAACAGTAAAAGCAGTTATCATCTAAACTGCCACACTAATTAATTATGGATGAGAAATAAAAAACTAACGTTGAGTCTTTTAATCTAGGAATACAACACGAAAAAAATGTGGGGAAAGTTACAGATTGAATTGTTACCCAGGACTTCTAGGTATTTTGTTCAACACCATACATTTTTCCTGAAAGGCAATAATTTCTTGACAAAAATATATTAATTTAACTGGATGAACACTACAGTTAAGTCCCATTGTATGACACTATATATTATATACGATTAGCCAAAGGTGAGAGTCATTTATCTAGCCAGACACAGGCATTGGGAACCTGTCACTAGGTGATGATTCAGAGCTCAGAGTTTCGGTGTTCAGGCCAGGGAGAGAGCAGGGAGCCTCCCCCAGAGGATGCTGGAACTCCAGCTGAGGAAGGACCTCTCACACCAAACAGACAGGACTAGTGGAGCACAGGCTTGTCCCAGATTCAGTATTCAAAGACTGAGATGTCTATTAAGCACCATTCACGCTCTAGAGAATTAGGCCTGCCCGTAAGAGTAAGTGTCTGAAGTAACTTTTCACAAAGATTATAAGTTCCCACCTGTTGAATTACAACTTTCCCTAGAGGAGTTGCAGTCTCTTTCTTCACCTCCTAAGGCAGTACTCTAAGTGTTAGAGTATTTTGGAGAAAGAACTTTTCTTTTTCACTTTTGAAAACATGTGTCCCTCTGTAACCAGCGATACGAGAGACACTGAGCCAGAGGGATGGACAGAAGGGAGAAAGAACCTGGCCATATGGTCTGACTAGGGTATTCAAACAGAACTAGCAAAAATGACTTCTATGCAACTGGTTACAGTCTGAAGTGAGGAGTGGTTAGTGAGCAGGAATCAGAAGCCAAATCTGCATGCGAACGAACCTTTGCCAGTAGTGTCAGCTTATACCCATTACCCCTTGTCCTCTCACTACACTCCCTGCTGCAGAGTGCCTCCCCATCTCTCCTGTAGCCCCCTTCAGGTACTGGAAGGCTGCTACTAGGTCTCTGTGGAGCCTTCTCTTCTCCAGGCTGAACAACCCCAACTCTTTCAGCCTTTCCTCATAGGGGAGGTGCTCCAGCCCTCTGATTAATTTTGTGGCCCTCCTCTGGACTCTCTCCAACAGGTCCATGTCTTTTTTATGTTGGGGGCCCCACATCTGAACACAGTACTCCAGGTGGGGTCTCATGAGAGCAGAGTAGAGGGGGAGAATCACCTCCCTTGACCTGCTGCTGATGCTTCTCTTGATGCAGCCCAGGACACGGTTGGCTTTCTGGGCTGCAAGCGCACATTGCCGGCTCATGTTGAGCTTCTCATCCACCAATATCCCCAAGTCCTTCTCCTCAGAGCTGCTCTCTATCCATTCTCTGCCCAGCCTGTATTTGTGCTTGGGATTGCCTCGACCCACGTGCAGGACCTTGCACTTGGCCTTGTTAAATTTCATGAGGTTTGCACTGGCCCACCTCTCCAGCCTGTCCAGGTCCCTCTGGATGACATCCCTTCCTTCCAGCGTGTCCACCACACCACACAGCTTGGTGTCATCAGCAAACTTGCTGAGGGTGCACTCCATCCCACTGTCCGTGTCTCTTACATGAGAAGAAGCTGTCCTGAACTTAGGCCATGTACTATCTTAAACATACTCGTACGAGACCATACATCTGTGTACAATGGTATAATGGTAATGATAATCAAACGTATCACTCACTGAAATGCACAAATTTCGTGGATCAGACCTTAAGAGTATGTGGTGTTAGAATCTGTCACTGGAAGGGGTGGAATATCAGGGCTTTTCCAGTAAAATTGCATTTTATGCTTCACAAAATAAGGCTAAACAATCAGATAAAACTTAGCATCTCAAGGCCTGGGTTAGATACAATATTAATGTATCTATGTTTACATAAGCTATATATAATATAGTGGTATATACTGTATGTATTGACCTGTATGCATGGTATATAAAGCACACTATTTGCCTATATTTTAATACATCAATTAGAATACCACATTTTTGGTAAACGAGAAGGGAAAGGTATGAAATATTATAATTTCTGACATTATTAATAATAAATTCAGTTTATATTACAGAGCACTCTCACTAACATTAGACTAAGTGCAATCCCATAGAAAATGAAAGAAAATAGCCTCCATTATATGGACTGTTTCCTAGAAACAACTTCCCAGTGTATCACAGTACAGAAGGTGGCATCTTGATAACCACATCACAGATTAACATCACTACAGTCCCCAAACACTACTTAGTTCTTATGAAACTCCTTGACATCATCTTTGAATGAGGGTGACATGAACACTTAATTTTACAGCCCCACATCAAACTCATCCTGATGTTATCCTTCTGTGGCTCGCAAATCCTGCTCTTGCCATCTCAGCTTTTCCTCAGCGCAGACACAAAGGAGAGAGGGCTCCTGGGGATTTTAATGTTGATTTCTTAGTCTTGCAATTTTAGTCTAAATTACCCTCAAAATTTTGATCAGTAGAGCTTTCATAGCTGAGGGTGTGAAAAAAAATCCCCTTACTGACATTGTTATGTCAGAAAAATATCTTTTGCGAGACATTTGTGCTGATAGAGGAGAGCCTTTGTCAGAGTTAGTTTATGTCATTCAGAGGATTAGTGAGACTATGATAGCAGAGGAGCACTTGCTGCTGTCCTGCTCTGCATGTACTCTAGGGGCTCTGCTGACGAAGCACTCGGCATAATCAAACCAGTGATGAAGACATCAGCTCAGGTTTGTTGATGTCTGTCATCTGCCCACATTAGATGCGCTGCCACCACCTCAAATTTTTACCCTGTTGTGGGTGCTGAGGTGTCTCACACAACTGAGGTGATGCACAGAAGCTTACAGGGTGTAAAAATTGATACAAGAGAGGTAAGGCACAGTCTTGCACCACCTTGCCATCTTAAATCCCTTTATTTTTCAATGATTTCTTCATTCTCTTAATCTGATATTTGTCCAGATCTTGAAAATTTATGATGATTTGCTTTATATAAAAAGTCAAGAAAATGGAAAGGACAAAAGATACCTCTAGGTCTCTAAAACACGTTCATGGTACATATCATTGAAGGTGAAAGTTGGATTTTAATGTAATTTATTTTCTCACTGGGAAAATAATGGATCTGATAGTCTTTATCTAAGCAGTAATTTGGCAGAGACATTATAATACATCCTTAGCAGTATCTAAAACACATTCTGATTACTGCCAGGATTTTGGGTTAGCACCTATAGCAACTTCATTTGTTTGTGATAAAAACATGCCCTCAAAATTCTTGCTGTCACCTCATTTACTTCCTGAACTTCTGGCTTGTGTCTCAGTTTTCATGATAATTTTTTTTACTGAAATTAAAAGTATTTATGGGATTTAATACTTGGGCTCTTCAGACATATCAGGAAACTATGACTTCCAATTGTCCAATTGTCCAATTGCCTTTCACAATTAATTTTAGGGCAAATGTTTTAATAAACTGGATCACTTGCACGTAAGCATCTGATCATCTTCACCTTTCCCAAAAGGAAACAATTTAAATGCCTATTAAAGTAAACAGACATTCCCTTCCCCCCACACTTCCATGTGTGTTCGTCCCTGGATGTTTGTCCCCAGGCAATCCTCTGTGATTTTTCTTTTTTGTGGGAAATTATAAAATCTGAAGAATGTACACATATGACATATACAAAATTATAAGCATACATATGTACATATATATATTTATTTCTTAATCTGATGAGCTCCACAACGCCAAATTGCTGTTAAGTCAGGTCCTACATTTATGAAATTAATTTGAGGACACCAGTTCTTCTGAACATTCAATTTAAATTCATGTCAAAAAGACACTCACAGGGATTGACTGTAATGTGTTCCTTTCTAACATAGTATTAAGTGTACATTTGAACATCTCAAGTACCTAAACCATCTCAAAACAAATGATGATGAACTTTGAAGAAAAGCACGGAAATGTTCCCATAAAATAATGTGTCCCGTTACTCCTCTTAAGTTCATACATGCCAGCATACATACAGACTTCATGAAGAGTTGCCTCTGGAAACCAGTCAGGATGAAAATAAGTATCCATTCAGCTGGCTTGCAACTCGTCTCTGACTACAGCTGAACAGCAAGGGCCAATGGAACTTGAAGGAAAAAATGACCCAGGACAATAAGCGTTAACCAGTCCAAAATTTAGGATTCCTTTTATGTAAGCAGCAGTTTAGAGTCTATCCTAGCAGACCATAACTTGTTGAATGATCTGAATAAAGTCAGTGAAGAACCTCATAGGAAGCTGCCAATAATTACAGGCAGGTAACTAGTTTGTGGTCACTAAGTGAGTGATGCTCAGTACTCAAAACAAAAATCTCTTTAGGCATAGAGTAGTTCCAATGGCAATATAAGCTCTACTCATCTCTTTGCAGTATTTCGTCTCTCAACAGGCTGAATATTTTCCAGATCAGTTCATTTCAGAGAACGGGTTTCATTACTGTGTGCGCAATCAATGCACACCCACATATGCAGGAAAATTACTAATACATTGTAAATGGGAATTTTGTGATGTACTTGCTAATTCACTTTACGCGGTCTTGAAACCACAGGTTCACCTCACTTCTGTCAGTGACAATGACTAGAAAGCAGCTAAAGCTGGTGGTGATGGTAGGGACTGTTTAGCAGACACATTTTCTGGTTTTATGTTTTCTGTCTTCTAGTCTTAACTATCCAGCTCATCTATACATTGTAGAAACTTTGTGAGGAAAGGTTAAAAATAGTACTTCTTAGGTGCAGATACTTAAGGGAAATACAGTTTCACAGAGTTATCAGCAGGTTTTGGGCAGTGTTGCTTAGAGGAGATGAGAAGAGGATTTAGATCACATGCCAGTCCTTAAAACTGGCTGTTATTGCTAGATAGCAAAGGTAAACACCTGTGAGCCCGCTCAATGCACAGATGCAAATCAGACTACGTATGAATTTCTCTGTTATGATGGGTCTCAAAGGGGATCCATTAGAGCACAATTAAGAAAGAGCTTGATGTAAATTTTTTTCTTCCATTTACTTGTTTATATTTTCCACACATACTGTACAGGAGAAAAAGTGGTATCTGTGAATTTTAAAAGCAATCACAGTCTCTCTTTGACTATTTCATTTTTATAGAGCTTTCTGTTTATTTTTCTCTTGCACATGTTGCTTAAAGGGGTGTACTTTGCCTACTAGGTCTTTCTGGGAGTTTGTTAAAAAAAAGAGAAAGCAACACAACCACCAACTCATTCCTGACCTCAGACCTTGTGGGTATTACACAGTATGCAAAAGTAAATCACATGGAGACTTCCTGGAATGCCTAACAACAAAAGAATAGAAATCAGATGCATTTATGGGGTTTAAACAATGTTAAAGGTGAAGATAAGAAATATTACAGGATAAAGAAAAGAATTCTGAAAGTGAAGTGTTATTCCAATGTTTTAGAAGTGTGACCTCCTTTTCACTCATTTATCTTTTGTGACCACTTCAGAAAGCCGCAGCTCAGTGCTTTCAAGGCAGGGTGGTGAAAACTGTCTGTAATTACTGGTGACAAGTGTTATTTGCTTTACCTTGTCCTGAAGTATTTGAACTGTAGCTTGCACTTAAAGGTACTGAATAGTAATTAACTTATATCTTGACTGTTGGTGTTAAACCCTAAGTCAATACACTTCAACAAAAGAGTTTAATAAGCCAGCAAAACCCCTCTTTCTTATAACCAAACCCAAATTCACTCTGAAAAAACCCAAGGTCTGCAAGACTTCCATAAAATAGTAAACTGTCGACATCAGATATAGTGGTTTCTTTTAAACTTCAGAAGTTGAGTTTTCTTCACAATTTAATTTATATGCGCATCAGGTGGGATATTATGCAGGGTAAACCCAAGAACATAAAGTTCTGAAGAGAGCTTGTGCATCTGAGATTAAGGGAAATGATTGAGACACGTTTTTGTACTGGTCACAGAACCAGCACAACCTTCTTTTCAGCTACAAGGCTTTTGGTCTGACACCACTGATTTGTCATAGTTACAGAGTGGGCAAGTATCCTAACTGGAAATTTTGAATTTTATACACAAACATGTAACGTCAACACAAGAATGGCCCCTGTGGTTTGCAGGAAATTAGTCTCGTCAAACAAAGCAAAAAAAACTATAAACCAAATCTGCCACAAATATGCAATCTAAATGGGGGGTGAATGCATCGGTGCTCTGTAGAGAGAGTGCAGGAGACCAACAGAGATGAGGCAGACCAGCAACAGTGATATCTCCTGGGCATTCAATTAATCCTGCCTGCTTCATCATTTTCCAGTTCTTATTTAAGCTGCCATAAAAAGCTGAACTTTCCATTACTGTTGTGGAAGACAGTAGTAATAGAAAGAGATTTATATCCTCAATTTAATATGCTATATTACTTTCTATATTCTGTTCATTATTAGAGTGTAGGTAGGTCATCCAATCAGTTATCACTCAAGCACCCATAACAATTTCAGAGAAGCGTGTTCAAATAACAGTCTGTTCCTGCAGAATGAAATTATTCGTTGTACTCTTAACTAGACAGTGATGGGAAGATACAATGAAAGCAGATCAATGTGGTTTAGTGCTCTTGTGCAAGAGTGTAAACTATGTCCTTTACATTAGAACAGCATAACTGTGATAGGTACTTTAAAGAAATAAATATTTTTGTTATATTCATCATGTTTTCAAATTCCAAGAGCAGATTAAGATCTAAGTTTAGGCCTTACTTTCTGAGCCTGAAGGATTTTTGAATTGTTTACCTTTGACTAAAGAAGACAAAAAAAAGGTAGGAAGAGAAGGGAAAGTCTCCCTTTACCATACTCAGTTTCTAACCCACACAAGCACTAAAACCCTGCACCAAGGACACACAGTGCAGTGCTGTCTACCAGGGTACTTACACAGGGTTGGAACTAGATGATCTCGTCCCTGCCAACCCAGACCGTTCTATGATTCTATGATATTTGGAAGCAGCAGTCTTGTGTTCGGGTGGATTTATTGGTAACAAGCCTCACAGCTCTCAGTAGTCCTTGAAAGTAGTAGTTGAAAGTCTGCTGTCCTTTCAACTGTGCATAAGTCCTGAATCTTAGCTGTTGCCAAGCAATGCTTACATTAAGGACTTTTTCAGGTTCTCATTCTACCCCTGCCCTCTCAGCTGCTTCTCCACAAGAAGACAGCTGACCCCAACTGACCAAAGGGATATTCCATATCATACAACCTCATGCTCAGTATATGAAGCTGGGGAAAGAAGGAAGAGGGGCACGTTCAGAGTGATGGTGTTTGTCTTTCCATGTAACTGTTAAGTGTGATGGAGCCGTGCCTTCCTGGAGATGACTACTGAATGAATTCCTTGGTTTGCTTTACTTGTGTGTGTGGCTTTTACTTTACCTCTTAAACTGTCTTTATCTCAGCCTACGAGTTTTCTCTGTTTTACTCTTCGGATTCTCTCTGCTAGCCTGCTGGGGGCAGAGTGAGTGAGCAGCTGTGTGGGGCTTATGCTGACTAGGGTTAAACCGTGACAAACAGTAGAGGATCTTTAGTGGAAATATATTTCTCTATAGCTTTATCATAAAAAATCAGGATCATTATGAAGCTAGAAATTAATAAATACAGTCTAATGAGAGGGCCATTTATTGTCCAGTTAAAGATTCTTAAGGACTCGCATATGTGTGTGTACATATATGTACTTTTATAGGCAGTTGTGCATCAAACTTCATTTGGAAAAAAAAAACCCCAAACAATTATGAGGACAATATTGTTCTGATCTGCTTTACATGTCATTGCTAATCAGCAGTGGAGCAGACTATATCTCAAGAAACCTGTTGAACAACTCCTCATAATATTTGGATCCCTCCCAAAGGGAGGTCCCTCCTCCCTTCCAAGAGGAATGGGCTAGAAGTTGCCTAAGGTAGTTTGGACTAATTTGTCTCACTTTGTTGTGTTTCAGACAAAGCGGATAATTTTTAGGTTTATAGTGTGCTTAGAAAAATCTCAACTGATTATTACCTTCTTGATTCCCAGTCCTTCTTCAAACAAGATAAAAATGGTTCTAAGTTTTTTGAAGCTGTGAAATTAAGTCTTAAGAATATCAGCACAAGTTTCCTTCAGAGCAGAGAATATCTGCAGGGGATACATGCAATGCTAATGCAAAAACTATCAAGCAGGAGTCCCAAACCCAAAATATCTTAACCAAGCTGAGTAAATAGTATGATTAAGCTATATGGGAATATAAGGCAAAAGGAGAGAAAAGACAAATTATATCTTCTAAAATGGTCAGTGGGGTTATTTTTTTGTGTTTTGTGTTTGTTTGTTTGTTTTTAATTAGGCCATTGAATCAAGTGCTGTGCACTCAGTAGCAGTAAAAAAAAAAATCAGATGCTGACTGTGGCCATCTGCTACAAAACAGCTGCAGGTACTTGCTATACTTAAGATTTTGTGGTGCATATAAAGTGGTGACTGTCTAGCATTATGAATAAAAGGTTTCAGATTCCTTCTTACTTCCAACCAGACAAGAAAGGTAAAATGTGAAACGATGAGTTTCATATTTTAATTATTTAAAATAAAAGTGAAAGAAGCATTTTTGCTTTTAATCCAACAGATACAAGATATTGGTAAACATAAATGCCGTGAGCTACAAATAGGGACTTCAAGGTAAAGTAATTAAGACATTTAAAGCAAAGTAATTGAGAAGGTCTCCATGTTTAGTGTTTCCTGCAATCTTACATCTGTAATCAACAATATCTCAATTTAAATTGCATTGCAAAGAAGCTTTATTCCGTGAAAGAGATACTTTTATTAGTAGTTTTTATTATCTTTTATTTTTTATACCGCTATAATTTTTGTTCTTTAGATAATTTTGTGCAATGTCAGCTGGTGCTCTGTTTTCCATTCATAAGGTCTTGCTGGGCAGCAACTGCACAAAAGTAACACAAACACCATGCACAGTAAAATATTTAAATGTAATATCCTCAATTTTAAAATAATTGTTTTGTATGCTCTCCTTTATAGTGAAAGTAAGACAGTTTTCAATGTGGACAAGTTGCAAAGGAGATTTAGACACCTCCATTTAGGAGTCCACTTGTAAGCTAGTATCCAAGATGCCACTATATTTGTGGAAGATTTTAGACTTGATTCAGGTATCCATTCAAAGGCTTTTGGTTCCTTTTGAGATGTCACACATTGATAGATCTTATAGAAGATATATGGAAGTCCCATGTCCTTCTGGAAGAGCATAGGCTGAACAGAATAACATGTTGTATTTCAAATGGTCCCACTCACCAATGTCTTATCAACTTGCTTTGTAGCCAATAGAGTCTACAGAATGATCTGATTCATGAAATGATACCAGCTCTCGTTTGACTGTAACGGAAAGGTAGGCACTTAGGTGAATAATAACTTCAGAGTAAGATTCGAGTGCCTGTACATGGGCGCCAAGTACCATTTTGGATATCCATGAACATTTCAGCTATTTATACAAGGCTAGTTGATATGGGATCTATGGATAGCCCATGTGCTTTTAAAGAAGTGTTTGTAGACCAGGAGGAGTATCCCAAAGCAGTTCAAATGGCACTTGTGATCTATGTTTTGTCAACTGGATCCGACCCTGAGAGTTTACCTTTTGCACTTACATAAAATCTTTCAATATCTGTTTTAGAACAAGAGTTAATAGTCTACTGCATTAAACAGAATACATAGCATGTTAGTATGAACTGATCTTATTTATTGATTCCCTTAGTGATTATAAGGAATTATTTTTGATAGCAACTAAAAAGAAAAAAGTCCACTTAGATTTGGCTAAGTGTATTATAATCTTTGTTCATGACCAGGTAACCGTAATGCAAATGTAATAAATGCAATTTCATAAGCAAGTAATAAATCATTTAAAATTAAGCCAAATATTTCCATAGTTGATTTGAAAAAGTAATCTGCGTAAGGAGAAAATCCACCATTGAGGTCAAAATGGTTTTTTACTTTGTTTCATATGTTGATTAAATGCTTATATGTACATATATATCGAATATAAATATTTACCATCACATTAGCTTGAGAAATCATTATGCTAACAGTAACACAGTGTGTTGATTGGTCGAGCCTACAAAGAGTTGACACCAATTTAGATGAAGGCCAATGAAGGTTATGCTTGCCTTCCAAAGATCATATAGTTGCGTTATAAGATTTTAATCTCTCCTACATTGCTGCAATTCAGGAATCTCTTTATGTAAAGTCATTAGAAGGGTTTGAGACCAGGAAACAGGGCAGGGACATTCTGGCATTCATAAACCGTTTCACTTTGCTGACCAATACCTCACCACTCCACCAGATTGAAAACAC
>WKFP01014709.1:1032009-1059907 GCA_011057875.1 Pterocles orientalis | reverse complement strand
AGTTGACACCAATTTAGATGAAGGCCAATGAAGGTTATGCTTGCCTTCCAAAGATCATATAGTTGCGTTATAAGATTTTAATCTCTCCTACATTGCTGCAATTCAGGAATCTCTTTATGTAAAGTCATTAGAAGGGTTTGAGACCAGGAAACAGGGCAGGGACATTCTGGCATTCATAAACCGTTTCACTTTGCTGACCAATACCTCACCACTCCACCAGATTGAAAACACGGTGTTTGCAGCTACAAAACTCCACCTTTGTGGAGTTGATACACATCAAAATAAGCTCAGCTACACTGCCTAGGTACTCACTTATTTCTGAAGAAACAAAGAGGGTGACACAAATCTGATTTCCCTCTGAATTGTCCTTAGAGTTAACTTAAAGAGAAATAATAAAAAAAAATTCTATAGTTCATTGACTTGTGTCAAACACAGATGGTAAAGATTTCAATCACAGAATCACAGAATAGTTGAGGTTGGAAGGGGCCTCTGAAGGTCATCTGGTCCAACCCCTCTGCTCAAGCAGAGTCACCTAGAGACAGTTGCCCAAGACTTCCTACAAGTCACTAACAGGATGAAAGCTTATCAATACTTCACCCTTATCACCTGAGAGTTAGTTTTGTGCTTGGAAAATTCTGTAGGACCTTTATTTCTTTCTTCTCACTTTTTTCCTCATATTTTGACATTGTGGATGCAATAAGGATCATGTTTTGTAGAATTACCAAATGAGAGGTTTTCTGGAGAGCAACAAGAAAATCCACTTTTGTTTCCCAAAATATCGGCTCAACTAGTTGAGTTCTATTACACTTCTCTCAGCCTTTCTGCTGTTTTCTGAATCCTTTCTGCGACCACAAATAAATTTTCAACGATGGCCAAGCAACAAAAATGTCAAAATGCAATGAAACAAGATCGTATTGAAAAAGTCTTATAAGGCCAAAGCCCATGTGATATTCACTTTTGTTTTCAGTCTAATTTTTCATTCTTTGTTTGGTTGTATAATGAATTCATCTTTGTAATGAGTTCCATGGGGATTTTGACAGTGAAGATTTCCCACATCTCATGCCATTTCTTTCGTATTAGTTAAAACAATACAAAACCTCATCTCATAATACGTTGAGTATAGAATTAAATAATTGTTAGTCTCTCATCATATATGGATTCGTGTGAATATCAGTCTTTCTGCTAACCGTGTTTACTTTAATATAAAGGTAATATTCCAGTTTCCAAGGAAGTCATCAGGAAAAATAACAGATTTCATGGCTGCAGAAATAAAATTCTAGACACAGGATCAATTTTCATGGGATATTAATGTGTTTCATAACTTTTAAGGCCTTAGCACCTTCAGATAGACTACTGATGTCTTGGGATCAAGCCACAGAGAGCACCTTTTTAACTAACCAACTTCCATCAAACCTCAAGAGAAAACGTTGTAAAATATGTGCGTGTGCATATGTGTATTTGTGTATCTGTGTGTGAAGATGGACAGTACACATTAACGATCTAACAGAGCACTGATCTTGGTCCCTTACTTTACCAGACAGCTTCGAGCAAAAACCAGATTAACTCCTAAAGATTTATAGCAGCTAGTGCTACTCATGACACCCATCTGAGTAGAACGACTAATCAAAGAAGCTTTTGGAGCAACCAAATCTAAAGCTGTTTCTCAGCTCACGATCTCTGATTATCAGTGATCTGTAGGACCTGAGCAAGTGGTTCATGAAGTGATATCTGTTCACATACAGGCAAGGAAACAATCAAAACGGGAAAATACAAAAATAACAACTGACTATTCCATGCTTAGTTTACTTTTTTAGTAGGATGTAAATGAAAACCATTCTGCTAATATTGCACAAGATAACCTTTGTATTTTTAGAAGAGTAGATTGCTTTCTGATTAGAAAAGACTGTGGTTGTGAGGCTCTGGTCTAACAATTATAGTGTAGTGTATCTGTAGTGCCATCTTTTAGTCTCTTATTACCTTTCCATTAGCAGAATTGTATCCTGAAAACTTTATATTGTGAATTCCACAATGTATAACTTTTATAGGAAAGATCTTGCATTTCTGCACCATTTTTACATATTTAGTTTACTAGAGGTTTAGATTTGTTTCACAACCTCTGCTCAGATAATAACAGCTCCTTGACAGTTTCATGTCTCTCTCCCAGACTCCCTTACCTATCCTAATTTGTGTACATTAGTGTAAGGAGCACAGTGATTTCTTCAAGAAAGCACAACCTAACATATGAGCAAGCTAAACAAATGCCAAATGTGCATAACTTAATTCATTACCTGAAAAACAGTGGGTGAAATACGTTGTAAACAGTGAAATGACTTCTGTTCTGTGTTACCTGACACAAAAGAGAAAAAATATCTAGCAGAATACATATCTTGACTGGGTAGAAAAGGAAGTGAGCTAAACAATCCCAAATCTGGAGTTTTTTACGTGATACATTACATCTCTTCCCCATCCCCGTATGCCCTTGTGAATCAAGGTCCTGTAGAATATTGACTGAAATTGCTTTATAAAAGTTATAATCACGAGTGCTGAGCTAAGGGGAAAATGAAATGAATTGCATGATGATAACAAAGATTATGACTATCATAAATTATTATCTCTGTAGGACCGAGCCATGTAGGATCCAAATCTAAAACTTAAAGAATCTGTGTTGTTATTTTACAACAGTCCCGAGATACTTCATTGCTTCTCTTCAGAGATAAAGGCCTAGAGCATTATTAACTATTCTAGTGGCTAGGAAACCCAGATGGGAATCAGTCCTTTATACTACTGTGGGTGGTTTAAAATCAATGACTTTTAAATATAAAACACAAAACAGGGAGCATAATCCAGGATTCCACAGCCTGATGGAGTGTTGTAAGCACTAGACTATGAAGTC
This sequence comes from Pterocles orientalis, assembly GCA_011057875.1. NCBI lineage: Eukaryota > Metazoa > Chordata > Aves > Pterocliformes > Pteroclidae > Pterocles > Pterocles orientalis. The sequence continues at coordinate 1,057,014 of WKFP01014709.1, read as the reverse complement.
AAGATCCCTCTTATCTTGTAAATCTCTTCTACTTAGCAGTTGAGTGCTGAGTTTTCAACAGGAAACTCTTCTGTGTGCTTGTCTTTCCCTTCCCAGATAACCTTACAAATGGAGGGTGGGGTAGAGGAAAGAGGAAGTTATTTTGAGGGAGTCGGGTTTGGCCCTATCACAACAACACAAGAAATGCAACACCTCCCCACTCCTCACCAAAGTCAAACCAACGGTTCATCTTGCCCAGCGTTTTTTTCCAAGACCAGTAGGAAATCCTCTTTAGGTAGATTGTACAAACCAACACATTTTGTACAAGAAGTGGACTCCCCTATGCTCCTCCAGGATCACACTTTTGTATTAGAGATGCTGGAGAACACATCCTGGCCTCAGTGCTCCAAAGAGCAGCTATTGCTGATGAATGTTACTTTGTTCAGGAACTGTAGTAACACTGGCATTACTAAAGACAGCATGAATGCTGTCTTAGATATGATCTAGCAGATGCCTCAGCGACAGATCCTTTCAAGAATGAAAAAAAGCCATGTAGAATATTCAGGTAAAAAAACCCTAAATGTCACTAGAACCATATGATGGACCCCTAATCCCTGTATTTTGCATTATTTTCTCGGTTGCTATCTGTCATTGTCTATTACTTACCTTGTGAATAGTGTCTGTGGGTTCCAAGCATTTTAGACTCAGATTTACTCAAGACAGCAAAGACAACTTAAGGAAAGCAAACTCTGGAAGACATCTTTGTCCGACAAGTCATAACAGGAGGTTAAAAAGACAGAGTAACATAAGGGAGAGGGAAAGGAGAACAGTAAATTCAGACATGTCTGCATAAATTAAACAGAAGTAACATGTTCCTTCTGCAGACATTTAAAGTGATTTGCAAGTACATCAAAACCAATTACAATATAATGCAGCCAGTTGAAATGGTGAGAGCTGTACCTTTATTTTGTAACATGTTCTGAAGTGGGCAGATGTACTGTGGCATTGTAAATGCAGTCATCTCAGGTTTTGTTTCATTTCCAGCATTAATTTCATTAACTGATACCCTCCAGTGTAGTTGTCCACACATAATCAGACACGAGGACAGGGTAGCAGCTCTAACAAAATGTGACACTTCTGCAGCCTGCTCAGCAGAACTTGCTCTGTGAAGACACTTACCAGTATCCACTTTTAATAGAGTGTGTCACATTCCTGACAAATCAAGAATGCGTTGTGTTGAAAAGGGAGTGTCTTTGAGTCAGTTCTGGAAGCAAATACCTCATATGACAGGGCAGCTCTGTGGACGGTGTGACTTCTTCCATTTACTAAGTCCCTTGTCTCAAACTGACCTTCAAGCCTTCAACAAGTTAGTTCAGTCACAGTATATTTTTAGGAGCATTTGCTTGTCACAACTGTGCAGACATAACTGTGCATATTGTCAAGCATTTACTCTTTTATAGTTCACAGTCAAAATTTTTCATTATGAAGCTAGGATTATTATGCAAAAGCTGTCACAAATGCTAGTAGGGCTGAAAATATGTTCCTCTGACTAGAAAAGAGGCTATATTTGCAAAAATGTTCGTTTGTTTGGAGAATACATGTTTCTTTTTGTTGTTAATTCAAAACTAGTGAAGATTTCTGAATATACCACTGTTGCAAAGTTTGCAAAGGAAGTTGGACTTACAAAGTTCTGCTGTGTCCTCATTCATCCAAAGTTGGTAAGAGCTGAGATACAGAACTGTAGATTGGACCATAATGGAGAGTAGAAAGTATGTTTTCAAGTTGAAAATCTGTGTAAAATAAAAGTAAATATGTATTAAGATCTGGGATTTTGGTTCAGAGCAATCATTAATTTGAATGAAACAAATTTGGAGGAAGCATTTAATTTTTTAGTGCATAATTCACTGGATATCCTCAAAGTGTTCAGGAAAAAATGAATAAATGCTCAAAAAAATTAGTGTTTTTTTCCAAGGTGAAAATTTGTATTTTTCTTTTGTTTAAGGAGTGATTCAAATACTCTGGGAATCCTGTTGTACTCTTTCTAATTGCACTGTCTGTAAGTGTTTTAATGAGGCAGTATATGTGTGTCCATGTCTGTATTTGAGATGCATAGATATCCCTGAAGAAAGAAATAATATATTAAGAAATAAGTATAGACAAAACCTTAAAAAGATAAGCTACTAGTAATAAAGTAGCTTTAAAGACAAAATGAAAAGAAGTTTATGTTTGTGTTGTATTTGTGTTATGTTCTACTTTGCTATGGCTGAAATATGACTCGGTCTCAGGCAATCTTTATTTGTAGCAAGCATGACTATAAGCATAATTTTTTTTTAAATGTCCCAATTTTGTTTTCAGACACTCGTAAGGAAAGTGTGGTTTATGAACCAAGGGTCACAACACTAATCACTAAACACAAAAACACCATTTATTAGGGGTTTTTAATTTTTTTCAGTGTAAATATTTCTACTGCTTTTTCTCCCTATAATCACCAAAGAAAGGTCCAATAGCTAATTTCCTTGTGCATTCAAATTTTGTATTTAGTATTATCAAATTACAGAAAAATACGAAATGCAAAATCAGAGCAAGACTCTTCAGAAGAGTTTAGCTTGGTTGTTTCTTTTTGATTAATATCTGAAATATATGCTACGTAATATTTTTCTCCTTAATTCCTGTTTATGCTCTTACTTTATAAAGTACAATACTGTGAGATGTTAAATATTCCATTTGCAAGTTCCACTTATCCAAACCTGTGAAGGATAAAAGGAGTTTATTATAAACAAACTAGCAGCTGAAAAATTCTTGTAACTTACGTGATCAGAGTAGAGTAGGTAATCTTTTAGCAAATTCCCTTTTATTATTACCCCCTGTTTATTTTGCATTAGACTTAAGGAGAATAGAGTTCTTCACTCGGTTTCTGGCAACAAGCAAACAAAATAGAAGTGGCAAAATTGAATGTGAAGATATGTTTGCGTATGTTCATCAAATAATTTTGTCTTGCAGGGTCACAAAGTGCAACATTCAGTTGCCTAATCATAGACATAAAGGGCTTGTTGAGGTACCCATCTGCTACCCCTCACCTGACATGATCCTAAGTCAGACATGCTAGCTCCATGCCACTACCTGAAAAAACATGAGATTATCTATAATAACATTGGTAACCTACTTTTAAGGAACTAAATTTCTTCTTTCTGAGTTGGAAAGAAACACTGAATACATGAGAAATATGTCTTAATGAAAAGGCAAGAAAGAAAAACATCTGTAAAGATTAATCAAATCATTCTGCTGCAATAGTTTTTAAAACATTGCATTTCAGTTTTGTCTTTTATTTTTCACTTTATAAATGTATTTTTATTTTACTATTGGAAGAATATTTCTTCTGAAGAACAGAAAATAGATTTTTAAAGCTATAAAAGCTTTGACAGTTCTAAATTTGTTTTTACCCAGAAAATTCAGTGACACTGTCCTGGTTTCAGCTGGGACAGAGTTAATTTTCTTCACAGGAGCTGATGTGAGGCTGTGTTTTGGATTTGTGCTGAGAAGAAGGCTGATAACATACTAATGTTTATAGTTGCTGCCAGGTCAGTCAAGGACTTTTCATATCCTTTGCTGTGCCAGTGACTGCAGTGGAAGCTGGGAGGGAGCACAGCTGCAGTTCCTAGACTAGGATTTGACCTTAGGTTTAGGACTGAGACCCATATGGGCCAATGGTCTATTCCATATCATGCACATCATGCCCAGTATATAGATGATCTGTCCAGAAGTACTCTCTCTTGCTCTGGGTTGTCTCCCTCTGGATTGCCCCTCTCTCAGTGTTATCTCTGTCTCTCAGACACTTAAGGTCTTATCTCCACTACAGGATTGCGGTTTTGGTACTCTCCCTGCTCTGTGATTGTTAACCAGGAATGGGCTAAGCCTTGGTCATCAGGTGGTGAGCAGTATCACTGTGTATCACTCATTTGTATATATTGCTATTATTACTATCATTATTACTATTTTCAATTTTATTGTAGTTTAGTATTAAGTTGTTCTTATCTCAACCCATGAGTCTCTTTTCCCTTTAATTTTCTCCCCCAACCCCAGGAGGCAGGATGGTGAGAGGTTGTTGTGGTGTTGGGCTGCCAGACAGGGTCAAAAGTACGACAGACACTCTCACTAAGAGGTTGTTTCAACAGGTCATGACTTCTTAAATTGAAGAATTCCACATGAAAATTTGTGACTATTTCCATTTATGATATTTCTCTCAGATGTCACAATATACAGTACTTCTATGAGTTACAAAGAAGGAACTTTTATCTCAGTGAGTCAATGTGTGCTATGTTAACCTGGATATCAGTACTTCTCATAAATGTAGGTGCAGTATGTGTGAAATATACACTACTACCATTATGTTTTTCTAATGGCATAATTATTGTTACTTAATTTAATTATTTAACTATCTCAAGAAAATGGGGTTTGTCCTAAAAACAGGTGCTTGCTTCCTGGCTTCCTGCTGTGCTTTTCTAACTGCTGTGGGCAGAGGAACTCCCTGATGTGCTACTTTGCAAGGCAGTTTGTTATATTTGTCTTCTGTAGTTCCCTGTAACAAGTTGTTTGATCTTTGTGACAGGAAATCATTTTTTCAAGCATGCCAGAAAGTAAGTCATTTAAACAAGTGTACATATTCATAGTACACATCAAAATTTTAATCATTCTTTTGAAAGTCTTGGTGTCTCAAGCTTGTGGTTTAAAGTATTATTATCTTACCTCCTATCCTTTTTCACTAACATGGAAAAAAAAAGCAAATAGTGGAGCCCAACACTGCTATGGCTGTCACTTTGTCCCCAGAATATCCCAAGGCAGAGCCGTATGACTGCTTACTACATGTACAAGAGTTTTAAGTTCCTGAAGAGCACATCATAAGTTCTGGGAGTGGGGAGTTCTTCCCAGTTCCAAATCCTTTGACATTATCAGTAGTCATACAGATACTAACTATATATTGAAATAACAATGGAGAAAGTGCACTGTCCCATGCTGTTCTTCAGATGGAAATCAAACATGCAGGCACTGTTCACCGCTAGAAATATTTTCCCCTTTTGTTACAAAAGTGGTGTGATTTCTGACTATCTGTTAGATGTTATGCATTTTTTCCATCCTTTCAGATAAGGCACTATTATTGTTCCCATTTTTTCAGTCAGAGCTCTCAGGCAAGGGGAGGTAAATGGCTCTTTCCAGACAGTTGTACCAGCTGTGAAGACTTTTGCCACCTTCATCCTGTGCCCCAGGGAGCCACCCTCATTTCCTGAGCCGTTTAGTTCAGAGTACATAGTTTCAACTCTTTTTTTCTTAGGCCTTTTTTAAAATGTGCTGGCCATTTTTTTTTTTGTGTGAGTGACTCCTAACTCACAGATAAATCACTGGGTCTTTGCTTACCCTCCTGCTCCCAAGCAGGACAAGACAAGGATCCCAGGAACTCCATGAGTGCAAGAAGACTCTGCTTGTCCCAGGGCTGTCCAAGAAGAACAATGAGCCCAATCTCTGTGTGTTCATCCCCCAAAATCAGTCGAGGAAAGAAGTTTCCTCCCCAGATGCCTTGTGGAGTGAATAGGGGTACTGCAGAAGAGGGGTATAGGATTTATTATGGGATATAGAGGAAAGAACATTTTAGGACTGTCTAAAACTTCTTGTGGAATACACTCAGGAGACTGTGAGAATATGTGAGATTTTTGTAGAGCCTTTATTGGAAGGACTAAAGGCAAGGGAAGGGATGGTACAAGCCTGGGAAAAGAGAGAGACAAATGGAGATAAAAGGTAAATGTGTAAATGTGTCATCTGCACCCTGCACTTCATCACCACAGTCTAGCCCCTGTTCTCACTAAATTTTACTTTTAACTGTGTTCTGTGTGGGTATGCTCTCTGTTCTGATTGTGTACATGTGAACACTAGCCAAATCCAAGATGGATTAGCCAACAAGAGTGTAAGAGCTGAGTGAGACAAAAAAAAGTGGGGGTTCATAGGGCCAAGTGCCAGCAACTGGGAAGACCAGTGAATTCAAGGGCCAGACACTGGTTAGACTGAGTGTCTAACATCAGCTGCTGGACTGATCCATGTTTTGTTTTGTGCATGTAACCGTGTATAAATATGTGTGTGTAGCCCTCTACTAGACTTAATCCAAATCATCTGGAGAAGAGGCATAGGATCAGGCTTTCCATGCTATCCATGTCTGTTTATGTGGATGTTGGTGAAGGCATCATTTTCCAGCCAAGTTGTCATGGGATGACGTGTGTGTGAATTTTGTGTGTGAGTGTGTGTGCCCATCCACACATGCCTGTTGAGAACCCATGCTCAGCCTCACTAGTGGCTAGACCTGTGGACAGAGAGCTGCAGCCACCACGTCTATCAGCTGCTGATATTTAGCAAGCCCAAAAAGTTGTGTTTGAACTACTCACTGTGTAACAGCTACCCTGTTGCATTCCTGCAGGTGGCTGAGGAATCCCCTCACCTGCAGTAACTTCAGTTTCTGGTTCTTCAGTGAATAATATTCCTTTACAAGTTGCGTAAGGCAACAAGAACTCTATTTCACATCACTCACTGCTTCAGTTTTTGTAGTCTGGTACTGAATTTGTCTGCTATCTACAGAAGTACCCCATATGGGGATGTATGAACATACCAGACCTGCTAGAATCAGATGTTTTTGTTTAGGGGAATGAATCACATCCTATAGACAAACTCAGCCTTCTTCTCTGATCCAGCTGTGTCTGTTACCACAGCTCTTGCGGTTGACGTGAAAGATGAAACACCAAAATCTCAAATCGATGTCAAACCTCCAAACTAAAAAGTGTCTGCATAATTCTTGTATGTCATTGGGATTTTTCAATTTACTTTAGTTTTGTATTTTTTTTGTGTTCAAAACCAAAGTAATTTTTCCAACTAGAAACTGTTTTATTAGAAAATTAAATATATCATAAAAAGTCAAAAATCAAACTGAGATGATTTTGAACTTTAATGCTTTTAAGAGGAAGAGACATTTAAGAACTGATACTTTGAAAAAAAGTTTAGTTTGCATAAATGGAGACCTTTTGACTAAAATTATTAGAAAATTCTGAAACAGAGATGAAATTCTTTCCCTGTAAAGGACAAAAAAGTGAAGAATTAGAAGGGAAAATGCATAAGAAAATACATAATATTTACAGCCAGATTAAATATAGTCTCCATTTTCCTCTCCAGTGTTTTTTTTTTATTGTGCGTTTGACATATAAACAACGTAATTTGGCAATGCAAAGAGGTGAAATTTAAATCGACAGCCTTTGATTTAAGAAGATAAATAGTTTAGAAACACAGTCTTCCATATTATGGCACAATGATGTATTTCAATGTTTATTGGGGTTTGTGTATAATACTTTCCAAATACAACAATTGTTTCAGGCTTTCAAATGCGCTGCTTTTTAATGTGTAACAGTCAAATTTCAGAGGGTTCTTCGGTCTAGACCTTGAGCTGGGGAATTATGCTTCAGTACTTCACATTTCTGGTATGCTGTAGAAAGCATATAAGGAAGTTAAGAATCTGGTGAGACTTTTTTTCTATTGGCCTTCATATTTGTAGTTATTTGAGGTTGTATTTATTTTTAATGAAACAGGAAAGGCAGATATGATTTATGGTATACTATGTATCTATGCTCTGCATTCTTCAAAATGAAAACTCTTTGGGGATGAGACAATTAGAAATCTTACAGAAAATTTTCAGTGAGTTGCTTCCACTGTGTATTGTGTCAGACTGCAAAATATAGTCATCATTCTTTATTAATCACAATCCCTTCACAGTCTAATCCAGGACTGACACTGTGGCTTTCCACTGCATTTTTAGTTCACTTGCCATCATGGTATCTCTATACTGAATATTGGAAATAGTACTTGCTTCACAATGCTATTTCCAAAAGGCAGCTGCAGACCAGGTCAGTAAGGGGAAATTGCAACCGAATTTTGGAACTGAATTTTTTTGATTCAATTTTATAAATTCTTGACACTGAAAATAATGCGTATTATGGAAAGACCACTTAATACTGGTGCAACTGCTCACATTAGCAGTCAATAAGATCAGCAAGAAATATGGTCTGGAATTTTTGAGTTTCCTCTGGCATTATAATGATGTTTCTTTTTTCTGTTCTCTCAGTCTTCACCTGTACTCAGGGTCTTTCAAGAAAAAGATGACTCAAAGATCTGTTCCTCTTTATTTTTTACTTATTTTTTCCTGCTTTTTATCTTATCTTCATTATTCACATTTTCTTCTTCTGCAGTCATAGTTCATAAATTAAATGAAATCTAGTTAAAGAAAAAACAAACATCAGTTTGTAGCCAAAAATAACAATACATTCTAGATGATGTTTTCAGGGAGGGTTTTTTAAATTTTATTCTCTTTTAAATAGGCTTCTATAAATACAGCTTCTGCTCAGTAAAAGTGCTATAAACTTACTGATAGTTTGTGATTTGGATAGCATTTTTGAAAAAAAATCCATTTCGAGGGGAAAAAAAGTTGTGAAAACTTAAAAAAAAAAAAGCTCCAGGATTAGAATTGATTAGTATTTGCAGTTATGCATTTGATTCAAGATTTTGCTGAATAAAACCTTTTGGAAGAATGACAGGGCATAACACCCGGTTACCACAGATGAGTGAGTAAATGAAAACTTATCTCTAAAGTTGATGAGAATCCTAACAGTTCTCGTGGGAGTGTGCTGCCGAAGTGTAACTACATCAAGAGATGTCAGAGGAGGATGTATCAGATGTAAAGAGGACTGTGTACAGAGAAGAGTTATGTGGAAAGTTATGAAACGCATGAAACCTTTAGATACTAATTTGCCTTCATGGTCCAATTTGAGATGTTCTGTCTGTCTGAAGTAAATCAACTTTATTTTCCAACATAACAGAAGTGGAGAATGAAAAAACCTACTGGTGGAGTTACTGAGGCATAACTTTTTTGATATTTGAAATACACTGAGATGCACAATCAAGCTAAATAATCTTGGCACTTAGATGAATAAATGCTTTAAAAATAAAGTGTACAGCTAAAAGACAGAGTATGTATATTATGCCACTTTCTTAAAAATCAGATCTATAAACAAGTGCATCTCTGATATGCACAAATATATGGCTTAAAAGCACTAAGTTTCCTTTAATACATACGTAAATTCTGTATAAAATATAATAAATTATTACATAAGGACGTACATTTTAGTGCAGCTCTTTAAAAAGTGAATAAGTAGACCAGAGATTTCTCCTAGATTGCATCATTCTGGAGTTGAGAAGGTCCTTGAAATGAGCTGATGTACTGACTCAGCTACAGACGTCCAAATTGTTTACTGAAGTTTTCACTCAGTCTGTTAGAAAAATTACTTGTAGGACATGACTATCTTTCTTTAACAATACTTCCTTTTTTTTTTTTTTGCATGTTATTTTGCATGAACAGATTGCCCAGGGAGGTTGTGGATGCCCCATCCCTGGAGGTGTTCAAGGCCAGGCTGGATGAGGCTTTGAGCAACCTGGGCTAGTGGAGGGTGTCCCTGCCCATGGCAGGGGGGTTGGAACTTGATGATCTTTAAGGTCCCTTCCAACCCAAACCATCCTATGATTCTATGATTCTATGATTATTAGAAATATGAGGCAGACAGGAAAGAGGCTCTCCTTTCACCTTTACTACACACTACAGGAAAAGAGAGAGGGAAATCAAGCTTTTTTATGTTATTATTTTTTAGCTTGGAAACAGTTTTTTGATAGGGCTTTGTTCTTGCGGAAACTGAGATGGCTTCTGAACTTTTAGGAGGTTTCAATGGAGGAGAACTTTATAACATTAAAGCAGTGATCGATACAGCGCCTTGGAGGCTTCCAATACACGTTCCCAGATAGCTCAAATACGACCTCTGTGGTTAGTGGGTCTTGTAAACCAGAAATATAAGCTTGCAAATCAAGTTTCTATTTTCTCTTTTTTACTTCAGTATAAACTACTTGAATGACTAGACTGCTTACTCAGTCAGAACTATTTGTTGCCCTTATTCTGCCTTTTATATTCACAGGCCTCATCCCTGCCAGTCACAGGATCTTTCAGTAGAATTGCAAACTGGAAATTTTCTGAAGATCTGATAGCCCTGGTCTCTTAACAGGTGTTGCTGCAGAGAGAAGACAGAATAAGTCACACAGAACAATGTTTTGTTTTGTCATAGCTACAGTGTTACCAGACTTGCTAAAGCATGGTTGCCCACAGTGGAAGACGATCCCATTAGGGACCATTGCAGTGAACCAGTAGACTGGAAGTGATGGATCTGACGGTGCTGAGGGACCTGGCTGTCATTGCAAGGTGCCTGTCATCATCTCCAAGGGTAGCTGGTAGCTGGGGAAGGTCTCTGGTGATGGGAAGAAGGCAGACATCACTCACATTCCTTTTTAAAATAGGCAAGACTGAGGCCACCAGCCTCACCTCAGTCCCTGGCCAGGTTATGGGCTAAGTTCTCTGGGAAACCTTGCCCAGGCATGTGAAGGATGAGAAGGAGCCAGGAACAGCCCATATGGCTTTCCCAAGGGCAAAACATGCCTGCACAGCTGTTTGGCAGGGCTGGGATGGGTTACAACCCTGTACCTCCAACCACTGCCTGGTAACACAGCTGAAAATGTCCGTGTGAGACCCTTCCCAGGGGGCGGAACATCAGCAGCCATGGTGACAGCCAATTGCCAGGCACTGTGGAACTCTGAGCCAATCACAGTCGGGTACCCTCTGTCCTGCCCACAATTTTCTAATTGAAAATCCAGCAAATGATCTTCAGCATCCTGGCACAGCGGCCCCAGACATGCAAACAGTGGTTCCTCTTAAATTGCTTGGGGGTAAAAAGTCTCTTAAGGGGGAACATGTTTCCTTTCCCTGGAGCTAATTAAAGAAAATTAATCAAAGCACAGACTAAAAAGGTTTTTTTTAAAAAAATAAAATTGTGTGTGAAACTGTTTAACTTACACGATGACATATATCATTCTATATGCAATTCTAATATTTATAATTATATGAACAAGATAATGATAGGCTAAAAATTTATTGAACATAAAGCATTCTATATAAAGACATTTAATAATTTTTGTTGACTTCTGGAAATATATTTTGTAATTTTTTGAAGCCCATTATTTTTTAACTTGGATGTTAATATAAGTTTTGCTTCCTAACTGAAGACTTCTGCAGTGAGTACTAGATTTATTTCTTAGCTGGGGATCTGGATAGTTGTAAATGTTCTTCTTTAGAAAAGGGAATTGCAAATTAGGGGGCAATTTAAAATACATCCTAGTTTTAAAACTGCTTTGAGTTACTGTGGTATGTGTTTTTTAAATAATTTCCTTGTTACTTCAGCCAATTATCAGAGTTATTTGGCATATTTTGTCTCATTTCCTCTGTTCTTCACCTGGTTGATCTTATACAGAAATATTAATAATAGAAAAATGTCTGACATCCTACTTTAAAAACACAGATTGCTCCTGCTATTGAATGTCTTAAGTGTTTAAAGTTTTGATCTTTTAAACAATGCATCAGAAGTGTCTTAGGTAGCTCTTCACAAAACAGTAAGTCTCTTACTATAGATGCAATAACAATATCTTGTCAGTAGAGTAATTGGAAATGTGATTAATAGCTCAGATCACTCATTAGGAGGCCTAAAGGAGAGATGGGGAGGCACTCTTGGTCAGGGAGTGTAGTGATAGGACAAGGGGTAACGGGTATAAGCTAAAAGAGGGTAAATTTAGACTAGACATTAGGAAGAAGTTTTTCACTGTGAGGGTGGTGAGGCACTGGAACAGGTTGCCCAGAGCAGCTGTGGATGCCCCATCCCTGGAGGTGTTCAACGCCAGGCTGGAAGAGGCTTTGAGCAACCTGCTCTAGTGCAGGGTGTCTCTGCCTGTGGCAAGGGGGTTGGAACTTGGTGATCTTTAAGGCCCTTTCCAACCCAAACCATTCTATGTTTCTATGATTCCATGATTCTAAGATTTAAACAAAAACTGTTTGTAATAATTGAAGAGTTGCCAATAATTGAAGACAGAAACATACAACAAGAAGAAAGGTAACTATAACAATAATGCTTTAAAATATTGGATTCAGTTATGAGTTTTCTTGGATACTTACAGTACAGAAGATGGGAAAATGCATGAGGTACACAGTGCACATATTCAGTATTTAATAATTTCATAAAATTGATTGTTCTTTATTGACTTCTTGTCTCCTTATCAGCCACCTCCCTCTCATCTTCATGTATGTCTCCTGGAAACAGCTGCAGGTAGGAAGATTTTGTGGAACAAAATTTTTGAATTAAACTTATAACTGAATTTATGCATAAAAAAAATTGTTCCTGCATGTATTTGCTTGTACTTAAGTCACATGCTGCAAATACAGCAAGCTGCAATCTTGCATGTACAGTTGTACATAATGATAGAATAGCAATGACAGAAAAACTCAGGTTGGAAGGGACGTCAGGAGGTCATCTAGTCCAACCTCCTGCTCCAAGCAGGGTCAACAGTAAATAAACATAGCACTGAGATTAGTATGGGTTGTACAATGGATGAAAGGAATGAGTATTATATGAATTACTTGCACTCATTTAAGGGAAAAAAAGTTCTCTTGACTGTTTCCTGTCAAAACTTAGTAGCAAGGCTCAAATTAGCCTAGAAGTAATTTGAATTAACTTAATCTGAAATTGTGAACTTTCAGTTGATGCTATGTTAAGTTACAGAGAGATTTATTTTGCAAGTTTTCAGTATTCAAGTAGGAAACACTTATTAGCTTAGGGAGTCTCCCACAGATCCTGAAAATGGAAAGACGCTATGTCTGTATGATACTTAAGGAAGCTGCCTTCTTGTTCCTGCTACAAACCTGATTTTATCCAGTGTTGTTTGCAGTCTGCAGTAAGTCCCGTGATAGCCAGCTTATATATAGGATTTCAGTCTTATATGATTACTTCACTGGAAGACTGAGCAAAATAAGAGCAAGCAGGCAGTGCAGTGAGATAGAATGCTCTGAAAAACAGGTATTTCTAGAAACAGAAATGGGAATAAAAAACAAACAGCTACTTAATTTGTCTAATCACTTTTTACAAATTTCCTTCTTAGTGCTAATCTCTCTTCACTTATGTTTCCCTCAAAATTACAAGATGGCAATTTTTGCAGAATAAAAAAGTGATCAAACATAGAGAAACAGTTTTTTATCAAATAAAAATAATAAATTAAGAAAAATAAATATTAAAATCAAATTAACTTTCCATAAAATACCAATCATCCTATATTATTTTCTTGATTTTTTACTTTTGTAACTCAAAATACATCTGTCAATGTATTTGGTCTGGCTGAGATGGAGTTAATTTTCCTCATAGCAGCCCTCATAGTGCTGTGCTTTGTGTTGGTAGCTATAAAGATGTTGATAGTACACCAGTGTATTGGCTACTGCTGAGTAGGGCTCGCACAGCATCAAGGCTGTCTCTCCAACACTGCCCATACCACTTCCCCCAGTATGCTGGGGTTGGGCAAGATCTTGGGAGGGGACACAGCTAGAACAGCTGACCCCAACTGACCAAAGGGATATTCCATACTGTATGACATTTTGCTCAGCAATAAAACTAAGAGAAAGGAGGAGGAAGGGGGGACATTCGTTATTTATGACGTTTGTCTTCTGGAGCAACCGCCATGTGTACTGACACCCCGCTTCCCAGGAAGTGGCCGGATATTGACTGTTAATGGGAAGTAGAGGGTAAATCTTTTGTTTTCTTTTGCCTCTGCACGTGGCCTTTGCTTTTGCTTTTATTAAACTGCCTTTATCTTGACCCATGAGGTTTTTTCCATCTTATTTCCTCCCCTCCTTGTCCTCCTGAGGAGGGGAGTGATAAAGCAGCTCGGTGGGCACCTGGCTTCCAGCCAAGATTAACCCACCACAGTCAATAAAACAAAAAGCATTGAATTCCATGATATCTCTAAAATAAAGCTACAGCAAAAATGGAACAGAATTGATCAACAAATAAAGCAGTCCAATTAATTTAGATATTTTTTGCCATCCTTTATCAGTAATTAGATATCTAAATGATCATTTCAGTATGAATATTAATTATTTAAGCCACTTCATAGTTACAGTTATCATAGTTTAAATGGATATAATATATAGTGCACAATATTTATTTAATTAAGTATATGTTCTCAGCCATGACATTTAGCTATCTCAAGCATTCAGCTTCCTCATTTACTTCCATTAACTAAGGACTTCAAGGATTAAATACTGGGATTTAGTACCATGCAACTTGCTTTAGAAATTTCTCCGGTGGGAGTAGGTGCAATATAGTGTGTTCTTTCTGTACTTAATGACCTGTCCTTTCTAAACATGAGATGAAGAAACAGGTGTTAAAAAGAATGAAAAGTTTGCTTCTCTCAAAGGGATTTCTGATGTACGTCCGAGAATCATGGCTTTGAAACTGCTATGTATCCAAATGATTCCATTGTTTGTTACCATGCCTTCTTTCACTTTTTGGTCTCACGAAAAACTGTGTTTGTCTTTGAATCAGAGGTTTTTCATTTTGACCTTAAGAATAAGTAAAACATTTGAAGACACATGCTTTTATTATTTGAACTATACTCTTGAAACAATTGTTTGAAGAAAAGTTGACTTGAGGTGTCCTTTGATATTCAAGACCATCAAGTTTTGTCCCATGTTCCTAAACTTCTACTACATTTAATTTTTAATTCCATATCATTTTTCTAAATTCTTTTCCTAGAAACTGGATGCTCTTGAGCTTTCTTGGCCAAGTCTTGTCTACAAATCATGCTGTTGTGGATTTAGTGTCCAGGGCTTCACCTCTCTGTCCACCACTGAAGAGTCAAAGGTAGTTAACATTTTCTGTTAGCATCAGATACGTACTCCCTTCATGTACAGTCATGAAAAGAATTGCCATCAGCTAAAGAAGGAAATCCTTGATTATCTGCCCAAAATTAGATGGGATGTATCCCAGCCTAACCATCTGGAATGACTGGATGGATATTTCACTTGCACAAAATGATCACGTTATCACTTGGCAGTGCTTCAAGTTTCTGTCCACTGGAGAACACAACAGAAAAAAAAGATGTTGCCACTATAGCTTGGCCATGTAGGAATGTAAACAATGTTTTCAGCATTGTTATTTTTTTTCTAATATTTAATTTTGCTGATAAATCATTTGTGTTCCCTATTACTGATTATTACTCAACTAAAATTAATTTCTCAATCAAACCTTCAGATTTTCTACAGTTGTCTGAATTCTTCGAAAATCATCTGTTATGATAGATGATACATTTAGTGTTATCAATACAATATTTAATTCATAGTCAATACTTAGAGGTTTACATTATAACCAGTGATCAAACTGCAGTTTCGTCTGGGATACAGAACTGCAATGAAAGTCTCGTGGGGTGATGCTACTACTTTGTTGCCTGATACAGTATCTAATACATTGAAAGGAAGCTAAGAGATTTTTAAAAAAATGCTTCTTTTTCTTCTTTTTTTTTTAAATTTTTTTTTAGCTTTCATGCAGGTAACAATTACAGAATTAGAGTCAGCTAATAAAAAGATATAAACAACGAGACTTGCAAATTCAGAACAAATTTTAAGCATCACTTTAGACATGGTAACACATTGGTCACAACAGATCGTAGATTAAAGATTCAACAGAAGCTACACAGTAGAAGTAAAATTGAGTATTATGAATTTGAGGATCTAAAGTCTAGCTATGTTTTTAAAAAACAACAATAAATATATTTTATAAAAACCTCAATTTCCTGCTGCATTTTACTGGAGTAATGGATAACTGTGATATTGTTCGTAGGAAAGTTATACAAATTCTGCAGGAGGACTATATGATAAGACATTTAGGGGGACATGTGTAAGTATACGGCTCACTTAAATTGTCACAAGAACAACAGATGATGAGAAAGAATGGATAATAGAAAGATAGGTTTGTCAAAGACAGAAACAAAGCACTTAGATTTGTTGATTTTACTTTAAGGTCTTTAACTGAAGTAACTATATTAGAAACCTGCATGCGTTAAACATCTGAGTAACTTTTAATGCTGTTTACATTGTTACTTAAGCTGCCATGCATTGTGCTAGTCAATTTCCTTTATTTTATATGTTCAGAGAAGACGTGAAATATTTAACAGAGAGGAAGTAGAAAACAAGCCTGGAGATGAGTTTCAGTCATCTAGGTGTCTCCTGTTATTTTAGGGGCTGTGAGGCACACCACCTGGTCTCTGGTAGCTCTTCCAGCAAAGTATAGATCTCTGGGAAGTCCAGGAACCTGGTTGCCAGTCCTACTCTGACAACTTGGATAGCTGTGGCACCTCAAATTACATTAGGTGCTTATGTTCAAGCAACTAAACTCAACCCAGAATGGTCACTAGAGTAGAAATATAATGTTCTGTGCAACTCAAATCCATCAAAATAGAAATTATATTTTAACATAAGTTTACTGCACTCTTTTTATTTTTTCTTCAAAAAAAATCTTATGAATACCTAAAGGGATTTTTATGGAACTTGCGGCATCAGAAAAACTATAAAAAATTTCCTCTAAGTTCCTAGCAAATCAGTTTATTATTGTTATAAAAGTACTGAAATACAATACATTTAAGCACAGTCTCCTGAGCTTGATCTTTTTCCTTCTGTTAATAATCTGACATTTAAAACTGTGTTGGGTTTCCGTGGTGGGGTTTTGGAAGTGGGGGCAGGCTGGGGAGGAGGAGGTGCTGGGAGCAGGGAGCTACAGGGGTGGTTCATGTGAGAAGCTGCTGGAAACTTCCCCAGTTCCAGGTCAGACCCAGCTCTGGCCAAAGCCGAGACAGTCAGTGAAGAAAGGAAGGAAGAAGTTGTGTTGGAGCAGAGATTCCCCTGCAGCCTGTGGTGAGAGTGCAGGCTGTGCCCCTGCAGCAATGGAGGGTAACAGTGGAGCAGATATCCACCTGCATCCCGTTGAGAACCTGATGCCAGAGCAGGTAGATGCCAGGCTGTGAGAAGCCTGCACTGGAGCAGTCTGTTACTGAGAGACTGCACCCTGCAGAAGGGACCTACACTGGAGCAGTTAGGGGAGAACTGCAGCTTGTGCAAAGGACGTATGTTGGAGAAGTTCGTGGAGGACTGTGTCCCATGAGAGGGTCCCCATGCTGGAGGAGGGAAAGAGTGTGATGAGTCCTCCCCTGAGGGGGAATGAGCAGCAGAGACAAGGTGTGATAAACTGACTGCAACCCCATTCCCTGTCCCCCTGCACCACTGAGAGGGGAGGAGGTAGAGAAATCAGGAGGAAAATTGAGCCCAGGAAGAAGGGAGGGGTGGTGGGAAGGTGGTTTTAAGATTTGATTATATTTCTCATTATCCTACTTTGATTTGATTGGTAATAAATTAAATTGATTTTTTTCCCCAAGTCAAGTCTGTTCTGCCCATGACAGTAATTGGTGAGTGATTTCTCCCTGTCCTTGTCTTGACCCAAGAGCCTTTTTATTATAGTTTCTCCTCCCCATCCCACCAGAAGGACAAGTGAGCAAGTGGACACATAGTTGTGGCCGTCTGGGCCTAAACCACGACAAAAACATAAGAGCATTTTAGGCATATATCCTGTTTCGCTATTCAAAATCACAGTCCCACAGATGACTGCGTTAGTTGTATTGGTGAATCTTTATTTGTCAAACTTCTTTCCTGTGAGCTTTCTTCCTCTGAATAATGTCTGATTGCAAAATAACATATACTTTTATCATCAGGTAAGGAAGGCAGGAGACCAGCTTGCCTGAGTAAGGATGTCCTGCTCAAACTAAAGCATAAGAAGGAAATGCACAGGCAGTGGAACCAGGGACATGTATCCTGGGAAGAATACAGGGATGCTCCTCAGATGCGGAGGAATGAGATCAGAAAAGCTAAGTCACAGCTGGAGCTGAATTTGGACAGGGAATGTGAAGTACAATAACAAGGGCTTCTACAGGTGCATTGCTCAGAAAAGAAAGTTTAAAGAAAATACCCTTCCCCCATAAATAAGACAGGAGAACTTTTGACAACCAACATGGAGAAGGTTGAAGTACTCAACAAGTTTTGCCTCAGTTTTCACTGGTAATCACTCTTCCCATATTTCTTGAGTCCCCGAACCTCAAGGTAGGGATGAGGGGAATGAAATCCCTCCCATTGTAGGAGAAGATCAGGTTTGAGACCACCTGAAGAATCTGAATGTACACAGGTCCATGGCACCCAACAAGACGGATCCTAGGGTCAGGAGGGAATTGGCTGATTTAGTTGCCAAGCAACTCTCCATCATATTTCAAGAGTCATGGCAGTCAGGAGAAGTCCCCAGTGATTGGAGAAAAGGGACTATCACACCCATTTTTTTAAAAGGGTAAAAGGCCCAGTAAGATCATGAAGCAGATTCTCCTGGAAGACATATAGAAACGTAAGGAAGAAAGGGAGGTGATTAAAGACATCCAATGCCATCTGACTAATCTGGTGGCCTTCTACAATAGAGTGACTGGACAAAGGAAGAGCTAGGGAGACCTTGAAAGTTTTGAGCAATGGACCCATGCAAACCTCATGAAATTCAACAAGGCCAAGTACAAGGTCCTTCACCTGGGTCAGGACAATCTTTAACATCAATAGATACTGGAGGATTAATTGATTGAGAGCAATATTGGATATGAGCTAACAATGTGCACTTGCAGCCCAGAAAGCCAATCATATCCTGGGCTGCATCCAAAGAAGTGTGGCCAGCTGGGGAGTTTCCCCCCTTACTCTGCTCTGGTGAAACACTACCTGGAGTATTGCATCCAGTTCTGTGACCCCCAGCACAAGAAAGACATGGACCTGTTGGAGTGGATCCAGAGCAGGGCCACAAAAATTATCAGAGGGATGGAAACACCTTTCCTATGAGAAAGGCTGAGAGAGTTGTTATTTAGACTGGGAAAGCAAAGGCTATGGGGATACTTTAATGTGGCCTCTCGACATATAAAGAGGGCTTACAAGAAAGACAGAGAGAGACTTCTTACCAGGAGCTGTAGCGACAGGACGAAGGACAATGGTTTTAAACTGAAATAAGGTAGGTTTTTATTGGATATAAGAAAGATTTTTTTTTACAATGAGGGTGGTGAGACACTGTGGAACAGGCTACAGAGAAGTTGTGGATGGCTCATTCCTGGAAGCATTTAAGGTCAGGTTGGACAAGGCTTTGAGAAACCTGATCTAGAGAAAGATGTCCCTGCCCATGGCAGGCGGGGTTGGGTTAGATGATCTTCAAGGTCACTCCCAACCCAAACCATTCTATGATCGTATGATTCCATTCTATAATTTATGACAACTCATAACTTATTAAATATGACAAACATTTGCAATACAGAAATCTTACAAAATTCCAGTAGAGTCTTAATTTAAAGAAATATGATCATTAAAATAATTTTTGACTTGTAAAACAGAGCCTTTTTTAGTTGTTCTCCATTTTGCATTCTGAGTAGACTGGTAGAAATAATTTATTTTGTAAGAGTTAAGATGAGATATTATAAAAAAACACCATTGCTTCAGTGTCTAGTTTAATACCAGGGCTAAATTTAGAATTAATGAAAAAAGCAGCCTAAGCTATAGCCCTTCATTAAACTCTGGCTCCAATGAGTCTGAGCTATTCTAGCTCACTCACACTGGAAATAAAGGAAAACGCAAATTAAAGTTGTCCATATATACATGTATGTAGGGAATAATATATTCTGCTCTATATACCTAGCAACTAGAGGATTAAAAGCATACACTATTACAAGAGGTTACTAATTAATCACAGTGTGTTCAAAACTCTATGAGGCTACTTTTTTCAAGGGTTTACTGTCACATTTATTGATTGCATAATAATCAAGCATGTGTGACCTCTGTTCTGTTAGAGGGAGTGGTGAGCAGGTTATCCTTCTGCTAAACAGTCCAGAATGCAAATGAAAAATGAATATTTTCTACTTGAATTAAGAAAGGAGAGCTGCATATGTATATATGGAATGAGCCAATAGTACATACCAGGTTCTGTTCACAGAGCTGGCATAAGGAAAGACATTTTGGAACGAGATCAGCACAATACCAAGATTGTTGAGGAGGTTGATCCATATGCACTGTGAGGAACAGGATGGGGCTTGTTCAGCCTGGAGAAGAGACGCTAAGGGGAAACTTATTGCTATCTACAAGCACCTAATGTAAGAAAGTAGCCAAACTTCTCAGAGGTACAGAGTGCAAACTGAGAGGTAACAGACATAAGCTGGAACACAAGATAAAGAAATGAAATAAAATCCTTCTATTTAAGAAAAAAAAAAAAGGCATAGGGATGGTCAAAGACTGTAACAGGCTGCCCAGAGAGGCTGTGGAACCTGCATCTTCAGAGATATTTAAAAATAGACTGGACATGGCCTTGAGCAACCTGCTGGATGTGCTTGAGCAGGAGGTTGGACCAGATGACCTCTGGAGGTTTTCTCTGACCTATGTGAGTCTGTGATTCTATCTTCAGTATAAGGAGAATCCTTCAGAGACGTGAGAGATTTTCGTTTTATTTGCTTTCCTATTGCACTGGGTAAATAAACAACGCATTGCAGAAATATCAGGCCAAGATTAGGTATTGACTTTTGTCCATCCTTCCAGTTTCTCAAAAGATAAATAATACAAATCAAATTCCCTGCAAATTGCTGGAAATCTTAAAAAAGGTTCAGAGCAACTCCAGACTAGCAGACACATTCTGAACTGTCAGTTGCTTCAGCTTCAGATGGATTAATTCCTGTAGGCTAGATCCAGGCAATTTGATTCTGACTGCATTGAGGTCAAATGTAGAAGGTTAAGCCCTAAGTAACAACACAGACTATCTCCTCTTCAGGCATAGCCTGGTCTGCCTTAAAATTCTCTTGTTGCTGTGGGGCATTGTAAGAACTGTTCTCAGGTGATGACATACTAGCAGTCTGTAGAGCAACAGAATGAATACCGTATCCCTTACATGCCATGCATAGAAGGAATATAACATCCCTCACTTGCTTTAACTACTGATTAATATGAAATAATCTTTTTTTCTAACCGTAAAGAAGTGAGCAAAACTTTTTGGTAAAAATGCATTATTTCAGTTTGTGATTTTGACAACCTTTATAATTTCTGTGCTGTAATTTATTAGAGGTGTTCACCCAGTCCATTCCATTTGAGCAATCTAACTTAGGTGCTTAAGCTCCAAAACCAATCAATGATCAAAGCTATATTTTCTGCATATTGACACTTTGGGGAACCTAGACAGCAGAATTAGACTGTCAGAAACACCATGGCTCACCCTAATATCTCTTTTTTCAAATATGGTAGTACCTAACTTAAGAACATAAAATGGGCTGCATTAAGTTTTCATCACTTTAGCCCATTCTTATAAACAGGAAGAAAGCTTTTAAATGAGAAGAGTTTTTATCAGTCACCTGCAATGAAATTTACAGCAGACAAAGCCCTAAATGTGTAGCTCGAACTAATTAATAGGAAATATTGATGGGAAAGGTATGTCTTAAACCCTTCTCTTCTCAGGGTTGTAAATGCTCTCTGAACTGTTATCATGGTTTAGAGGACAAGACAAACAGGACAGAAAGGGAAAAATGCAGTTCAGTTGTGAACGATTTAAGACTTGATTTTGAAGTTGAAAACCAAATTTTGCTCAGGTAATGTTGGGTGAAACTTGAATTAGGTCATTTTGACCTAGACAGTTGCATATAGTTCATTGGTTAAGGACTTTCAGAAGATCTCCCTACTTGTCCTAGGGTTTGGTTTCACAACTAGTTTATGCTGAACGAGGACAGTGCTCCTACTGAGAGAAGAGATTCAGCCTTCTTTTCTGCCTCTAGACACATTTTGTTCTGTCTGCCAGCACTAGTTATTGTAATGCTTTGCAAGGCATGGGAACAGTATATCCATTGATTCCAAGAGCTTTCAGAAAAAGGAGAAAACATTTTTTGCAGTGATTTTTAGCAAACTCAGCTGCTTTTGAATCTACTCCCTAAAACGTCTCTTACAATAACTTCTGTCCCATTAGAGCTTTTCAGCAGACAAATATAAATGGGATTGGTAACATGATTAACAGTGTGGCCTCAAGTATACTTTGATGTTTATTTCTGTATTTCTGAAGTTACTGTTCAATCTCAGATTACCCAGAAGTTTGTATCCAGGCCAAACTTCTGCAGCAGGGTTACATAGGAATGACGGTTTTGGCTCCTTTGTTTGTAAATTATTTCCTCATTGCTAGCAAACCATTTCTTTCTCTTTTTCTTCTGCATTCCTGAGCAACATCTGGAGAAAACAAGAGGCTGGATGACTTGTAAATTTTTTTTCCCATATGCTTGCCATGCTTTCTTCTTCATAGCACAAGTAAATGCAAACAAAAGGAAACAAAAACTTGTATGTTGGATCAGATTCTCAGATACAGTAAATCAACAAAATTGCCAAAAGAGTTCTCTCTTTTGCTTTAGTCATATTGCCCTTTCAAATGGAACAGTTTTTCATTACCTGTACATCATTTCAGTATTTTGAATTACATTTATTTCTGGGAGATGAAATTTAATATAAAAATAACATTCCTGAAGAACAGCAAAGTACACAGTATACAACAAAATTGGTTTGTTTTTCAGAAACATTGACTAATTTACACAAATTAATAGTCTGTACTGCTGTAATTGCATCTTGAAGTTTCTTCCGAAAGAAAAGTTTGAAATTCCTCTTACAGCATTTTGAAACTGTACTT
Source organism: Pterocles orientalis (assembly GCA_011057875.1). NCBI lineage: Eukaryota > Metazoa > Chordata > Aves > Pterocliformes > Pteroclidae > Pterocles > Pterocles orientalis. Next base: position 1,034,293 of record WKFP01014709.1, on the reverse strand, counting down.
AGGAGTGTTTGATAAAGACAGTTTGGAAGAGACAGGGAGAGAAGAAAGAATTCTGAAGTAAAAAGAACTTGTAACGAGGTGGGTGTCAGTCCCTTCTCCAAATTAACAAGTGATAGGACAAAGAGGAATGACCTCAAGTTGCACCAGAAAATTTGCATATTAGGAAAAATGTATTCACCAAATACAGGAACAGGCTGCCCAGGGAAATGGATGGGTCACCACCCCTGGAGGTATTTAGAAGATATGTAGATGTGATGCTTAGGAACACGGTTTAGTAGTGGACTTGCCATGTGAGGTTAATGGTTGGACTCGATGTTCTTAAAGGTCCTTTCCAACATAAACGGTTCTATGATCCTATGAAAACAGCAATTGGGATATCACTTATAGTCTTTACCATTAACATATTCAGTTCACTTGCTACCTTAGTTATTTTGTTCTGCGGTGTCTTTCTGAGATACACATACCTTGTAATGTTTTCTTTCTGTTTTGTAACTTTCATTGTCTATCTTTAGTGATGTACATAACTTCCACATGACAACCTATATTGACAATTAATGACACACACTTATACATAATAAACAGTCACCATCTCTTACTTATCAAGACATGGAATGATTCATAACACAGGATTCAGAATCTTGTATTCATGCACACCCCCTGCAGTTTATAGACAATTACATAGAAATTAATGTGCAAATAAAGTCTTCAGGCTCAGTTTCTTTCTGTCCCTTTCAAATTATAACTGGCACACTTAACTTTCCATTTGGCTATAATAATTTCAATTATATTGCTAAAATAGTATTCCATCCATATTATGCTGCATAGCACCTGCCACAGTTTTCTTCAACCTTGCATTTCACCATACATATGTCTAATTCATTATTTTTCCTCCCTAATAAGGTCAGTGTCTTGTGTAGTTTCAAATAGTACATGAAATGACTTCATTAGATGAACCTTGTTACGTGCAGAATTCAACTGAAGTAGAACAAGAAAGCAATAGATGTTCTCACTTAGAAAACACCATCTTCTTCCCTTCCCTTCCCTTCCCTTCCCTTCCCTTCCCTTCCCTTCCCTTTCCCTTTCCCTTTCCCTTTCCCTCTCCCTGCCTTGTCCCACCCCACCTCTTTTGCTTTAGTCATATTGCTCTTTCAACCAGCACCGTTTCTTATTGACTGTCCATCATTTCAGTATTTTGAATGACATTTATTTCTGGGAGATGAAATTTAATATAAAAAAAATTCCTGAAGATCAGCAAAGTACACAGCTTTTTGCCCTGCTTTCTCTTTTCTCCTGTTTGCTTCTGGCCCTTGCCCTATTTCGTTTTATAGTTTTGATATGCAGAAGCGTTCTTATAGGTAAGGCAAGTTTTTCTACAAGTTATTAGTTTCATCAATTTTAGCCTCAAGTTCAAAATGTCCACACAGAATGTAATGGGCAGATGAGATCAGAAATTGATTTGAATTTAATTTAAGCTCCATGACAAGGAGTGAAGGATGGTTTGAATCAAGTTCATCCAACTGGTTTGTTCCTTTCTATTCTGTTAAACTTCTGCAAAGAAAGGCTTCAGATTTGCTCTCTGTTGGAGGTTATCAGTTTTTGGATTATTTGTCTGTGTGCTTATTATGCTCAACCTATAGTTCCAAAATATTTGGGTATAGGTAACCTGTGACTTTTGCTCCTTTACATCTCTGGAGGACTTTTTTTCTCTGTAATTAAGCCTGAACTTTGTAATTCAGTCTCTAGCAAAAAAAATAAAAGTTGTGTGATGCATTTCAGCTTTTGACAGAGTTCGGGGTGATCTTCACTGAGCAGATTGTACTTGAAAAGATTAAATGAGCATTTGCTTCCACCTGATGTAATAATGAACCTTTCTCTTGAAATGACCCATTTAGTTGCAAGAAATAGCTTAAAGGCTAAAGAGAAGATTTTAAGAGAACCTTTGCCAATCAATGTGCATTGTACTTAAAACTAAGTATAATATTCAAGGTGATTCATTGATAAAGACTCCATAAATAGTAATATAGCCTGAAATGTGGGACTTTGTTCTGGGTGTCCTACAAGCCCCAAAATCACAAATGTAGAAAGCCCAATGGCAAGAAAACCTGAGTTGCAGGTCATTTCCTGTGAAAGAATGTCTGAACATTTAATATTTTGCTACCTTCCACAGCCATTACAGATCTGTTATTTTGAAGTTCTGGGATTTCTGGGTACTGCTGTACTTACCAGGTGTTTTTGCTGTCATTTCATGACTCCCTCTTGGAGTTGTCATGTTTATTAGCTGACA
>WKFP01014709.1:995241-1026204 GCA_011057875.1 Pterocles orientalis | reverse complement strand
AAAAAAAAAAAAAAAAAGGAAAAATGGTACCTGGCAGACCAAACATTAACAGGTTTTTTTTTTTTAAAGTATGTTCCAATTTATGAAAAATAAAAGCAAATATATTTTGAAATTTTCAACTTCAGATAGTTTCAGTATGACATTTGAAATATGGGGCATCTCTGTCCTGTTTTTTGTCATGTTCCTGATATCCATTATCATTTTCCAAAGAAATTATTGAAGCTCTTGTAGTCTATAGTAGAATTAATATAGGTTGTCTCTGTGTCTTTTCCCCCCGGTATGTATTTTACATTTAAGAGTTTAGTTCAATTTTTTGTAATTCTCTGGAGTATCTCCCTGCTCTTAAATGCCATTTTGGAAGGGCAAGTGTCTCCTGTACATCTTTTGTCATGACGCTTAGACCCATACAAAAGTCTCACATCCCTTTAGGGCAAAAGGTGACATTTCTTTTCAGGCAAATCTATTTCCTATGAAGATTATGTTTCATTTTTAAGATTGTTTTGTGTTTCTTTCCTGGAGTAAGTTTCTTTTAGAGAAGCTCTTCAGAATGTTGTCTTCCAGGCACAAAATTTCTCAGACATGGAAGCTAGTGACTAAAGAGGATTTCCTTCAGGTTTGGGTCCAGAGGGGTTATTGGCTATCAGGTAAAACCCAGTCTGTAGGTATGAAGCCTTATAAAACTTTTTCTTTTTTTTCTTCTGTGCTTGCATATAATGACCATGTTAGGTGTTATTCACTTCAGCTGGTGTACCACCATTTTCAGCTATTCCCTCTGGTACTAAACTGGGCTGTTATAATTAAGCCTCTTAACAAAATAGGTCTTGTATATTGGTCCTTCCTCCCTTTCCTTGTCAATGATGCATACTGAAACGGGGGAATTTTACTGTTTCGACAACAGAAAACATAACAAAACAATGTAACCGTCTTCAGTGTTCCAATTTTACATCTTATATCTGTTTTGGAGATTGTTTCTCTTTCAGTGATCACCCAGCGTGGCAGATGTTTAAAATGCACATTGCTATTTTCAGTTTCAATTGTGTGACAAAAGAGCTAGTGTGTCTTTAATGAAACAATACACAAAAAAATACAAAGCTCTATTTGACAAATACTATGCCATCATAATTCATTTCTTTAGACATTTCTCAGGGCTGCTCATTAAGTTTATTATCACAAATTAAGTTTGTACAATCCCTGGTTTGAATGCTGTGTTGACTCACACATAATAGAGTAAGAAAAGTCTAATAGTGATGTAATCCCACAGGAAGTATCTTTTTACTTTCAAAGTAATGCAAATAATATTCTGTGTTGCATTAAATTAGCATGAAGCTGATAAAGGATAAAATCTATCAGCTGTATCGTTCTCAATTTTGCTGTTCACTGGTAGTGCCAGCAGTTGCTGCAACAAGTTCAGAATGATAAACCTGATGAAAAGTCCTTTAATAGAAGCTCTATATCTCTAAATAGTCAGGTCATGCCAGAAGACCAAGAAAACATAAATAATCCAAGAAGTTATTTATGTGGTCATCTTGATTAAATGAAATGTTAAATGTGGAAAGACTGTCAATCTTTAAAAAATACCTATTATAAGCCATGTCTTTCTTTGGTTGGCTTTTGTAGAACTACTTTTTTTGGAGTATTTTTGCACAGGTTATATAAACTTGCTTTTGTGTTGGTGTTTGGTTTTTTTGTTTGTTTTAAAATAAGTTGCAAGGGATGAGGTATACTAAAGGACATCCTTAGATAAAACTAATTATGAGTATGTATTACAACTAGCAGCTGATGTTGGGAGAAGGTAGCATCTATATCACAACCAAATAAAATCAGTCACCCAGTTATTTTTGACTAATCTTGACTAATCATGAACTAATTATTCAAGGAGGCCTTTTGATTATAGATTTTAGCTTTACTGCCTGCCTAAAGTAAAGTACCATACATTGGTCTTCCCAGTTTTCCCACATGTTTGGTGTAGGAATAAATGGAATTATCCTTTCCTGGACTAGTTAGCTTTGACTATTGTACCAGTTACACCTTCTAGAATTTATAAGATTAGTTCCTTGCCCCTTCCCATCCATTCCCTGTCATACCCACATCATCTTCCTTGCAGTGGAAACAGAACTCTCAATATTCCAGACCAAGCAGAGCAGGATAAATAAGCCCTCCTTTCCTTAAGTATCCATAAGAAAGTGTATGCTTAGTTAAGTTACTAATTTCACCTGTAAGTATAACCACCATCAGAAATGTCCCAGGCATTTTCACTTTAAGCCCTCTATAAGTCTAAATCTTTTCCTTCTTTTCACCATCATCAGTGTTCACTATAGTTCTCTGTTTCATTGAGTACACTTTCCTTAATATTTGTGAAGAAACAAACTCTTTAGGATGTTTATTTTTGAACCTAGCAAATTGCCTGCAACGGCAGATGACTGGAATATCCCTGCCTTATATTCCTACCTAATGAGAGAATTGATAATATGACGGACAAATTAAGAGACCCATCCTGTTATCTGCAAAGTGGGATTATCAAATAAAACCCTTTTGGATTTAGTTCCTGTAATGATTTAACTTTTGTTTTTTAATTCTAGTGATTTTATATAATGCTCAAGAATGCATAGTTTAAATATTTAACGAATTTGTGTTAAAAGAATGCTGAAGCTACAGACCAAAACCTCAAGAAGATACAAATGGTTAGAATTAAAGTTGCCTATGCATCTTCATTTGATCATCTACATTAAGTTGTACAACTTAACTGCAGGATCATACAGAGAATCTTCTCTTATTCAGAAAATTTACCACTTACAAAGATGCTTGAAGTGAAATATAAGAATTTAAAAGTGGAATGTAATATCTAAATTCCAACCCAAAATCCCCCTAAAAATCCCCAAATTTTCATGCTGAGGCAGTAGGTCTTGAAACTATTTGGAGAAATGGGTTTATGGGCTTGAACATGCGTGGCAGGCAGAGGTTTGGTCTTTGTTTCTGAGATATAACTGTATGATAGTCAGTGACTGTCTCCTATAACATATGTAACAGCCTTGGGGGAAGGATCAAGATACTCTGAGAATCAGTTTTTTTCTGCATCTGAATTTTACTCTGTAATCACAAATCTTGCACTCCTAACTCCACCATGGCTTGACTTCAGCAGCAGATATGACAGATGATGTGGAAAAAAAATGAGGGTTAGGAGAAAGAGTAGCCTCCTCCTCAGACTTCTTTGACTTTGCCAATATTGTGAAGTTCATTGATATTCCCTTAATCCTTTTTTATTGGCTGTATTTTCAGAGAAAATTAGTTAGATTAGGAAACTCATTTTTACAAAGATGTTTATGACAGCACTGTGGATAAGAACTTACAAAGGTTTCACTGCTCTAGGCACTTCCTCTCAGCTGTCATAGTCACAATAATTTTGTATAACTACATCAGCAACAACCCTTCCACAGAACTCTAGCGACCATTTCATAAACAATCTTATTCTCACTGTTCTTACTTCTTTAAACTTTGTTCTGAAAACAGGATAATTACTTTCCTGTATAATTTCTTTCTGTGATTGTTTCGTTATCAGTCTGTCATCTGGGATATTATAATCTCTATTTTAAAATGAAGAACTAAAAAACACTGGCTGAGGGCCACCATCATCTACTGATGTGGAATTTCCATGATGAACCCTAAAGAGGTGCAAGAAGTGAGGTTGTGTTTCTGCACCCTTTGACTGTGTAGCAACATTCGTTACTGCAGAAAAGCAAAAGCTACATAATCCAATAAAATGGTTCCAATACTGTTCTTCTCACAGGTGAGTGAAACTCTGGGGTTAAATCTCACATTGATCTATAGAGGTGTTCTCTTTCTTCGGAAACTGGCTTTGATTGTGATCTTGTTTAGTTCATTGATCGTAAGCTGCTTAGAGCATGAATCATGCTCTTTCACATATAGCTAAGGATAGAGTCAATATATAACAAATTTTAATGTTTTATTACCATTATGCCCTTTTAGCTTAAAACTAAAGTTTTAAACAGAGTTCATAAAATGCATGTGCAAGTGCCACAGAGGTGAAGTTTTCTCATTGGCATCATGACATTTTAACATTGTTTTAAATAATATAAATGAAAATTAGACTTCACTGTGAAGTATGAAAGACTTATAGATCTCAGAATAGGTATATTTTTTTGCCAATGAATCTAAAGAACATACTAAAAAATATTGTAAAAGAACATTTGTGAGTTCAACTGTCTCTAGTTTCATTCCAAGATCTCAGAAATTTCCTCTTCATATCGAAAAACAAATCACACGACATGGTAAGTCTCTTCACAGTTGTCTAATAAAATAATGAAATGAACTAGAGTTGTTTACAAATAACCTGAGAAGGCATATCTAATTTATCTGATACCAACACTATTTCGAATAAAATCAACTGCAATGTGCTCTTCCTTCCATGTAACTTGCAAAATATGAAAGTTGTCTTTCTTTTTCATTGTTTCATTCTCTTTTGCTCATATAGCCTCACAATCATCAAGTTAATTATCATCCACTTATTACTTCTCAGTTGCTGGAACCAGTCTACTTTCTGTAACTAAAATGGAAACATGTATTAGGTTGCTTTAGATGAGATAGGTGGCATGCACCTGGCAGTGTACAGAATAATCAAGACATTTGGTTGTGACTTTGCTTGATCTAAATGAAGTGAGTACTTTCCTTGATCAATCAGACTGAATAATAATGATGCACTTCACAGTGACTAAAATCAGTGTTCCCAGGACAGCACCATGTGATTTCATCCTCCAGAACAGACCAACAAAATGCTCCACTGCTCTTGCACCTGACAACTTACCACATGTTCAATTTAGCAAAGCTCAGAAGGAATTCTGAAAGTTGTCTGTCTCATAAAATATTAACTGGATCTCTTTTCAGGAAAACCGTTCCACGATAATGATCCAAAAGAATGGAAAATAGAATGGACAAAGAAAACACAGTGATTTGGATAAACAATCATATTCACTAGATATTGCTTATAGGCAAACATGGTACAAGAAATTTTACTTTACACTCAATTTAAATAAATGGTTGCTGTTGTAAATGAGGAAGAAACTGTCTTGTGCTATCGACCTAAAGCTTAAGTCAGGTCTTAAATTGCTCTGTAGCTAAGTACAGTTTACTTTTGGGCTTACTTTAAATTGTATTCCAACAAAATGTCAAATAATATCACTCATTCTAATAAGAAAGATTTCAAGGAAAGAATGTTTACCAGGTGTGAGTCCAAGTGTCTTTAAAATGTGTATATGGCAACAAGCAAAACTATAATATAAAAGAAACTTTCCCAAAAAAGCACTCAAAGAATTTATAAATATTAAAATTTGATGGACATATGCTGGGAATATATACCACACAAAACTCCTCTGTATTTTATAGACAATTCTAGATGATGTAAGCAAAAATTGTTATAGCTAAAATAATGACGATGATGATTAAATAATTTGGTTGTTTAGTTACTCAATATTTATTAACATTTTCACTAAATAGCTATTTCCTCTTCCTGTTTTTTTCTCCTTTCAGTCTTCTCCTAATGAACACCTCTCTTTTTCATGTTGTAATGTTACAAACAGTAGCCCTTACAGTAATGCCATCAGCATCACCACCTAAAATAATAGCATCACTTCAACGAGCAGATGAAAAGACCCAGTGGCACCAGGCTCGTATATCAAGAAGATGCTTAACTTTTACAGAAACTGTTCTCTTCTAAAGTGACTGCTGTTAACTCGTCTGACATTAGATTTTATCATCAATCATGCCTACTAACCACGCAGCACTTTTCATATTCTAAGACATTTACAAGCCTCCTGCAAGTTCAGCCATTTCTTTAACAGAGTTTCATTCAAAGTGTGGAGACAATCATCCCCTTTCCTTCTGTGTTATTGAGATGACCTACCCCTACTACGCTGGGACACACTTAGTGGTTAAAAGCACACTGGGTGCAAATGTCATATCCAAAAGACAAAGTTGCCGTTCATGAAAACTCAGTATAGGGTACTAATTTAAAGCCCATTGAAATACTGAAATCTCTAGAGGGAAAGGAAAAAAAGGAAAAAAAAAAAAAGAAAGAAACCTGATTTCAGTGACCGTGGAGAAAGCCAAGAAATGTAAAAAATGTGTTCATTACAGTACTGCTATATACAACACTAAGGTACATTCATTGCAATGAATACAAGTAATGGACAATGGAAACCCGTAACGACGTACTTAGTAGCAAGAACAGTTCTCACAATGTAAGTGGGGTTGAGGGGCATATAGCAGATGATATAGCAAAGAAGAAGGGCATATAGCAGATGATTATCAGCTTGCTCTTACAAGCACAGAATGTTTAACAGAAAGTGCATGGCAGATTGTGTTGTGAGGAAAGACTCTCTACTGTTAATAGAAAGAAAAAAAAATTACAGATAGCAGAGAAGGTGGAGCGATAGTATGATTTAAAGAGGGTGACTGTGAAATTAAATTACGGGAGTCATTGACCAGATTGCAGAGATACAGAAAACAAGTTTTGAATGAGAAAACAGAAGGTAATTCTAGTGGCAGCATATCAGACCTCACAAGCTATGCACCGATGAAAAGATCACTATTCATAAGCTATAGCTATAGCATCATAGAGAGCTTTATCTGTGACACGTTTTCATGCCTCAGGTTTTGAAGGAACTCTAAAAGAAAATTGTATTACATTGAGCAACCTGGTCTAGTGGAGGGTGTCCCTGCCCATGGCAGGGGGGTTGGAACTTGATGATCTTTAAGGTCCTTTCCAACCCAAACCATTCTATGATTGATTCTATGATTCTATGATTCTATGATTCTATGATTCTATGATTCTATGATTCTATTATTCTATTATTCTATTATTCTATGAACTGATATGACAAAAAATAAATTAAACAAGTCAAATATATAACCAAATTCTTGAGTCAAGGAGTAAAATATTCAGTTAAGGATTTAAAAGTTCTCTACAAGGCCTGATACTTAAGATTTCAGGTTTTATTGGGTAGGTAACTTCCCCATGCAGTATACGTTAAGACCCCAGGTCCCACACACTATCCAGGGAACTGCCTGGTTGGAATTATGAGGGCAGAGATATATGAGAAATCCCACTACCCTGTAGGGCTGTAATTGTATGTGTGTGTGTACATTTTTATCTCTTCATGAGGCACAAATAGGTACATTTTGGGCACCACCTGGCTCAACAGCCTGTGATGACAGCAGACCTGTTCACTCTATGTGACAGTGAAGTGGTCAGAAGGATTAACCAGTGAAGGATCCCTACCTCTACAGGCCAAGAGGGTTCAATTTCACGTATTTTAAGATCTAGAAAAGGGTTCTCACCACCCTAATTTTCAAGCTACAGCCACTTCTACAATGGGGATACATTTCTTAATCTGAAGTGGTGCTCCTGCATACTGCTGGAGCAAGTAGCACCGAGACTGAAAACAAATGTTGATTTTTTTACTGGATAATCTTCCAGCGTGATCAACAAATTGATCAGCCTCACTGCATGGTTAACTGAACTGCAGGAGGCAGTGGGAATGTGCAATTACAGACACGGAGAGAGGTTGGCACTGCACTGTCCCACATGGGCCTGGGGCAGTTCATATTTTATCTTGCTGAACAGTCAGGGAAAGGAAAAGAGAAAAGGACAGATAAGGCAAACAGTTAAACAGAAATAACACAACAAACCAAATGCTAAAAGTTGGTGTACTTTGAACAATATATTGCACAAAAACATTTCGTGTTATGCTTTACTGAAGAGTAACAGAACTAGGTAAGGGAGCACATGTGGGATGGGTGGATAGTTACGAGGAATAACTGGTATGACTGCAAATAAAGGTAAGCACAAAAGATAGTGTCACACAGCTTGAAATCTTTCTGTAAGGAAGCTACAGAAACAAAGGAACCAAAAAAAGGCTAGAGGTTTTTATGTTTGTGCATCAGAAATCAAGAAATACCTGCAGAAATATGTACCTTGTTGTGTGCTGATAGCTGAATAAAAGAAAAGCCAGAGAACAGAGATTTTCTTTTACAGTGTAACAGAGATACGCAGAACCAGAGTGTAGAGAAGTTTATGAATATGAAGATGCACTAGTATGTGGCAGTATTTGTACCAGACCCATGAACTCTTACTACCTGAGACCCTTGTGTTTCATTATTATTAGAAAAGATTTTTTATTTGATTTACTGTGCTTGATTTTTGCCCTCTGTTAAAGAATAAAATCACAACGTTCAGTTTGCATATTGTGTTGATAATATTGTTTTTTTAAATCACAGAGAAATAAAGGTTTACTTGTAGAAACAAAGGTGTTGAGATATAGTTCTTCCACATAATATGAACATTATACATTTGCTTAGAGGACATTTAATTTTTATGCAACAGGTGCATACACATCATTTGAATGTATGAGAAAGTGGAAGTCATATAAAAGATTTTTCAGATGTTGTATGAAAGGACAACTGTCCTGGAAGCCCAAAGTAGAATATCAATTTAGGTTTGATGGAAGACTTAATGTATATCCTGTCTAATAATCTTTTCCTTTTCAATTCACCACTTGATTTAAACTTCCAGCTTTATAATCAGAATGCAAATTTTCCTTCTGAATGACACTTGAAAAATAAAATATTTAAAACAAAAAAAAAGAAAAGCAAACAAACACTACATACCTTCATTGCTTGCCAATACCGCATTTTGTTTTACAATTCTTTTTTTTTCAGGATTTCATAAAGACAGATACGTACCAGCAGAAAAATACAGTTCCTAACACTGAAAGTCAATGATGCAGATAATAGAGATTCAGAATCTCTTTGCAAAATATACACTGTCCTCATTATCAGACCCAGATGTTCTCAAAACCAGGAAAAGGTATTGTAAACCAACCAACCAACCAACCCACCAGCTTGAAGAAAAAGTCTCCTTAGCTACATTTATCAACCAAAATCTTTAACATGCCGTATGGCGGCTTGGCTTTTCCAAGAACCACAGATCTGTGGACGAGTGTACTGAAGTGTGCTGACCAGCACTAGTGGAAAAATTTATGTCACCCAGGGGAAAGAAATGCTTTGCAGTATTTTTCACTAGTGTCACTTGTAATTCATTTCCAGGTAGTCCGTCTTGCCCCAGTATGTTTTCAATCAGACCAGTGATCTCCATTTAGCCTGCCGTTCAGAGGAATATCTAGACATCCTGGAATATCTAGACATTTACAAGAAATGGAGGGCATTTAATATTCATCATGTTATCTAACACAGCTTGCTTGTATCAGAATATTCTGTGCAGAAATCCCAAACAAAAAGGATTTACAAAGGTTTTAAAAGCCATTATTCAAGTAAATGGAAAATGGGCAAAGCACACATTCTTTAAAGTGTTGAGTAACTCAACAGAAATTTTTCTTTTGCCTGAAAATATGTGAGTATGGTTGTTTTTTTGCTTATCATTCAGGGATAAATTATTTTATTGCACTGATTTCTGTCAGAGTTTTGTGCTTCCTTTCATTAGGGAACTATAGGATTTTATAGTGCTTTTTTACAGGAATTTGGAATATGAACAGTAAAGCGCATGCTAAATTCATCCTCCAAAATATTAAATATAGTTTTACCCTCTCTCTACAAACTGCTAGTCCTTACTTTGTATTGTTTAAATGCTTTTCTATTCTATGATTCTATGATACGATTCTATATTTTCTCTCAATACCGTATTATTTGAGATCTTGTAAAATTAGCCAGCTAGTGAAGATACGAAGGGAAACACTTAAAATATGCCAGCACGTGCTCATTAAGAGGCTTATCCTACCTGTGAAGGCAGTAGAAAAAGGAAAATGGAGGTTTAACTCAAAATGGAGGTTTAACTCCCTTCTCTGACAGTGCAAAAATGTAAAGAAAGAAATGTTACCATTGCCAACAAAATCTTATTAGCTTTAAACTCAATGAAATAATTATTTTAATCAAATGCACTATCAACCAATGGAATTCATTGTCCATAATGCCACTAAGACAAAATCTTAGCAAAATCCAAAAAAGAGGTGGGTCTTTTGTATGAACAACAATATTCAGAGTTCTGAAATACAGAGAGAGTAAATGTGTGTTGTTCTTTCTTTCCCTCTTTTTTCTTTCTTTCTTTTTTTCTTTCTCTCTTTCTCTCTCTCTTTCTCTCTTTCTCTCTTTCTCTCTCTCTCTTTGTCTCTTTTTCTCTTTCTCTCTCTCTTTTTATTTCTCTTCTCTTCTCTTCTCTTCTCTTCTCTTCTCTTCTCTTCTCTTCTCTTCTCTTCTCTTCTCTTCTCTTCTCTTCTCTTCTCTTCTCTTCTCTTCTCTTCTCTTCTCTTCTCTCTTTCTTCTTCTCTTCTCTTCTCTCTCCCTTTCATCCTCTTCCTATTTCTTCCTTTCTGGTCTCCTATCTTTCCTTCTTTTTCTTTTTCTTTTTCTTTTTCTTTTTCTTTTTCTTTTTCTTTTTCTTTTTCTTTTTCTTTTTCTTTTTCTTTTTCTTTTTCTTTTTCTTTTTCTTTTTCTTTTTCTTTTTCTTTTTCTTTTTCTTTTTCTTTTTTATTTCCTTCCTCCTTTCCTCCCTTTACTCTTCCCTTCCTTCCCTCCATCCCTTCCTGTCCCTCTTTCCTTCTCTCTCCATCCTTTCTCTTAATTTTTCTCCCTCTCCATCACTCTTCTTCTCTCTTTCTCTTCTCCCTCCTCCTTGATTTGTGAACACCTGTTAACACATGTTACAAAGAAAATTTCCTGAAGATACGGCAAGGAAGAAAATACATTGTCAAGTAGGCATCTTGGGCAGAGATGTTTCTGTAAATTTAGACTTAAAACAAGCTGTTTCAATTTTAAAAAAAAAGACACCACTATTATTAAATTCATATCACATTTATTATCCAAGCTGATCTTAACTGTTTTCAGAGAAAACTTTATGGAGACAAAATACGAGCTAATGCAAGTAACTACAAGGCTCCCTTTGCTCACTTCTACTCTGTTGTAGTAAAACAATAATTGTTCAATGTAGTCAAAACCTCCTGGCATTAACTTTTAAATTCATTTTTCAGAGGGCTCCTCTATCAATAAAGATAATGACAATTGACAAAAATACATCCCACAGAAATGAATATTTTATTTACCCTTTGAGTATTATTAGAGGATACTTATATAGCAGTATTTTCAGTAAAATCGTATTTACAAGTTAGCAAGCCATTAGCTCTTCTTCCTCCCGAGCAAGTAAACTAGAAATCACTTACAACAATCTTGGATTGTTTATTGCCACTTAGTCCTCTTTACTGTTCCTTTCTAAATCCAAGCAAACAGACTTCCTTGACTCAATATTTTTTAAAAGTTTAACTTTCATATCTTCAGCAATACATGTGAATTGTAAATATTAATAATCTTGTCACAAAAGCACTTAGAATTATGACGTATTTACATGACTTTTCCACAGCAATTGATATTTCCCTAAAAGCAACACTGTTGGAATTTATGAGCTAGTGAATGAAGAAAAATAGCCAGCAAATTAGTAGTAATATAGACTTACTGTTAGTTTTACCACCGTCAAATAGTGTTTTCAGTACAGGCAACAGGCTCATTAGCCTTTGTATAAGGTATCTGTAATACTTGTATCCTGGGGCAGCATTACTCTGTAGTCTTGCCTTCAAGCAGAGCTTTACCAACAAAAGCCTTTTCCTATTGCTATTTTGTTGTTGTGTTTGTTGTTCTATTTGTGGTAGGTTTGAAACTTTCTATATTGCATTTTGTTAAAAAAAAATAGAGGCATTCAGATCTTCAGATTGCTAGCCAGCTTTACTTGCCCGTTTTAAATACCATCTGAAACAAGCAAGGAACTCATCAATCCTTTGGAAATGGACTGCTAATGTAATATTTAATCCATTAGATGTTATGGCTTTGTTAATTAATTTCATTAACAAAGATCTAAAGTGAACCAACTTTTCCTTTTAGGTCCAGACCATTGCCATTAATATCCCTTGGAAATAACTTGTTTTCAAAGTTTACAGCCAGTAGCAGAAAGCTGAATTTATGTGTGCACCTGCCAAACTGAGTTTGTAGCAATGCTAATTTTTAGATGGAAGGCCAGGTTATGACACTTTCTGCTCTCTAAGAAATTATTTTCTTTCCCTGGTCTAACCATGACCCTGTGAATATAACTCATCCGAAGTTTTAACACCAGTTCATTCCTGCCATGGGGCTGATATAGATACAGCTGGTTGGAATCAACACATTGGAAAAATAACTATATTGACAGATGCAGATAAGCCTATGCTTTCTATTTAGTGTCTAGACCTTGGAAAGGCATAAAAAATTTTGATCTGTGTATTTAGCATCGTACTTCCTGAAATTATTAGGTCCTTATACAAAGCGCTGCAAGTTACTGGCGAAACCATTTTCAATGTGTGGAAAAAAAATCTGCTATAGCATTCTGTGTGGTGTCCTGGATGCTTGATCGGAATAATCTACTAATGAAGTAAGTCTTTTCACCATCTAAACCTAGACCATATACCTGTATGGCATCAAGGAGTGAAACTTTGATAGTTTTTTTTTTCTCTTAGAGGGATACAAGATGGGAGTTTTTTAGGAGTTTTTACCTACTGGAAGTTCTCTGCAGAAAAAAAAGGAGTCTCCTTCTCTGGAGACATCCAAAGCCCGCCTGGATGCGTTCCTGTGTGATCTGATCTAGGTGTTCCTGCTCCGGCAGGGGGATTGGACTAGATGATCACTTCTAATCCCTAACATTCTGTGATTCTGTGATTCTGTGAAAAACTGGCCATTGTTTACACCGTGCTGTTGATTTTCTATTTTGAGTTGTTTGATGCTTGCTATGAAAGAACGAATATAAGATTTCACAATGTACTCACTGTGTCATAAAGGATAGGGCAATATTTAGATGGGATATTTGAATTTGGCAAATTCCATTTCATTCAGAGACTCCATGTTTCGAAGCTTTTTGAATAAATGCGATACAGCCTGAAGGGTAGAAAAATAAAGGGCAGAGCCAGGTCTGCAAGCAAGAGTTTTGTTTTTAATCTCACAATTTGAGAGACTCTCCATGCACGTACGTCATGTAGCAAAGATATAATTTGGTGACAAGCCAGTGTCAGGCTTTGATGTAAAGCTGTTTCAATACAATAGACCAGAAATCCTCAAGAACATTTTGTTTAAACCAGCTAGCAATGTTTGAGAAATTATAATTACTAACCTTCATGAAATGTAGATTTAATTTTGCCTTAACATTTGATAGCTTTATGGGTCTTTCCTACAAGCCACTTTTGTGTTTCTGAAATGTGTCAGAGTGACAGTGGAAGAATCTAACGTCTTTTATCTAGACACTGAACAAACAACACTCGCAAAAGCACTGCAGGCTTCCTGACATTGCCCTGTCAAAGCATCATCTTCAGCTCCATTTTGGAAGAATCAGTGATAGAGGTTGGTGCAGTTCAGTTTCTGCTTATTTGAACCTCAGCCTCTTTGCTGAAACTGCCAATCAAATGTACAAGTCACAACATGCCTAGAACTGCAGTGTTCTTCAATGTAGTCCAGCAAAAAGCTAGCAGATAAAGCAAACTTCATTGCCGTTAATTTACTAAAATTGTACAGCTAATCTAAAACTGAAACATCTCATAAGTACCTTATCAGTTCTTTGGTTTATCCACCTACTGTGGCAATAGGGCTAAACTCCCTGGAAAGGTTGGCATACCAGAGAAGTAAATTTGGCCTTCTGGACGGTAAGGTCTATGATAACATATGTCTTATCACCCTGATGACTTCTTTGCCTCGGTCCAGTTGTTCTCAGAGGACCCAGCTCCCTGAGATGGAAGACAGGGATGGGGAGCAGAATGAAGCCCACATAATCCAAAGGGAAATGGCTAGTGACCTGCTACACCACTTAGACACACACAAGTCTATGGGGCCAGACAGGATCCACCCAAGAGTACTGAGTGATCTGGTGGAAGGGCTCACCAAGCCACTTTCAATCATTTATCACCAGTCCTGGCTGACCAGGGAGGTCCCAGCTGACTGGAAGTCAACAAAAGTGATGGCCATCTACATGAAGGGCTGGAAGTAGGATTTGGGAGACTACAGGTCTGTCAGTCTGATCTCAGTGGCAGAGGAGGTTATGGAGCAGATCATCTTGAGTGCCATCACGTGGCATGTATGGGATGTGATCAGGCCCAGTCAGCACTGGTTTATGAAAGGCAGGTCCTGCTTGACTAATCTGGTGTCTTTCTACAACAAGGTGACCTGTTCAGTGGATGAGGAAAGGGCTGGGTAAAAAAATGGTTGCATGGCTGGACCCAAGGAGTTGTGGAGAACAGAGTTAAAACCAATTAGTGGTCGGTCAAAAGTGGCATTCCCCAGACTCAGTACTGGCACCAGTTCTGTTTGATATCTTTATCAATGATCTGGATGAGAGATCAAGTTCACCCTCAGTCAGTTTACAGGCGATATCAATTTGGGAGGGAGTGTTGATCTGCTTGAGGGTAAAAAAACTCTACAGAGGGATCTGGACAGGCTGGATCAATGGGCTGAGGCTAACTGTATGAGACTGAACAAGGCTGAGTGCTGGGTTCTGCACTTGGGTCACAACAACCCCATGCAATGCTACAGGCTTGGGGAACAGTGGCTGGAAAGCTGCCTGGAGGAAAAGGACCTGGGGGTGTTGGCCGACAGTCGGCTGAATGTGAGCCAGCAGTGTGCCCAGGTGGCCAAGAAGGCCAATAGCATCCTGGCTTGTATGAGAAATAGTGTGGCCAGCAGGACTAGGGAAGTGATTGTGCCCCTGTACTCGGCACTGGTGAGGCCGCACCTTGAATCCTGTGTTCAGTTTTGGGTCCCTCACTACGAGAAAGACATTGAGGTGCTGGAGCATGTCTGAAGAAGGGCAATGAAGCTGGTGAAGGGGTTAGGGACTTTACTGTCTACAACGATATGTATGATGGATATATGGAGAGTGTAACCTATCTAGCCACTTAGTGGATGATGAATAAATGCTATTTTCCTCACGAGTCTAAGGAGAGTCTGAACTCATTGGAATTCCTCAGCCTTACTTGATCTGTCCTGGAAGGTTAAATAGCTATTTACTTGTGGTTTTTTTTAGCATTTACAAGTAATAAAATACGTTGTGACTGTCATTGTAGGGGAATAGGAAACTGCGACAAGGATACTGCATCATGGAGTGAAAAGCAGTTGTGAACACAGGACTGGGAGGGACTTCTTGATTCATGAAATGTAGTTAACCACTATCTCAGGCAATACAAATAACATAATTACCTCCCTAAACATATCCAGGCCTATCTGAAAAGCAAGAAGTTTGAGGTTTTGTTGTTTTTCCCACTTGCCTCATCAGGAAATCTGATGAAGAAATTCACAGTGTTATTAATTTGGAGGATTCTTCGAATTTCTTATCTGAAGTCTGTTAAAATTACCAACAGATGCTAAATGAAAAGAATGTATCTGGAAACAAAGGCTGAATTGTGTATATTAGCAATAATATCCTGTACCTCATATCTTGACTGGCTTTCCCTCATATTAAAATTTTTTTAAGCATACATTTTTGAAGTCGGCTCTACAGACCTGAGTAACATTGGGATTCCCCTTCAGTAGGCCATGAACAAATCTAAAAAACAGATCTGCTCTGCAAATCGACAGTCAGATTAGAAATAAAATGAAAATAATTAACAAATATACAAATACTAAAAAATTAGCATCAAAAGGAGCAATAGGGTATAGAGTGAGAGAGGCAACAAAATTATTACACAGTTGTGAGGATAAACTATATCCACACTAGTCAGTGGTTATACATCTGTGCTTTTATCTGTGTTTCCAGAGAACTAAACAGTTTATAGTTATGCAGGGATTTAGAAAACATTTAGGGTAATTTTGTTTTGTATGTTAATTACTATTTTTGCCCAGTGTGGTTTGTTAAACTGGGGAAAATAAGAACAATGGATATTGATGACACTGGATCATCAGAGTCAGACTTTTTCAGTCACATTATGGTCTTGGAAACCAGATGTTTTAGCGCACAGTTAACCTGTGTTTCTTGCTGAAGATTGATACATGGACACCTGATAGAGATAGCTATGAAGTATGCTTATTTCTTTAGAGGTCAAAATGCAAAAGTGAATGTTTATATTGTCTTTCTTTCCTGAGTTTTCAGTTAGTTGTATATTGCCTTTTTTTTTTTTAATACAGAAAGATGCTCTTCTAAAATCCTCTCGTGACTTCTTAAAGGTAATGAAACCACACCTGTTAAAAAACAAAACCAAAAAACAAAAAAAACCAAAACCAAATAAAAGATAGTGCTGGTGATCCTTAGCTAATATGTTAGTACATGCCTATTTATGTATAGATGTATGTTTACATATAGTAATGTAAGTTAGCACACAACTTTCCTTTTCTCATTTCTGCCAAAAGTGGTATTGGCTAGAGTTTCAGCAAGCAGAATTCTTATTCCCATTAGCAAAGAGTTTCCACTAGGACTGGAGAACCATTACTGGTCTTGGCTCTTCTCTCCTGGAGATTGCTGCCTTTTCAGTAGTGATATGAGTGTTTTTCCTTGCCAGAGCAAATTAGTTCCTAATGTGTTTCTGCAAATCGCTAAGCTGTAAGCTGTGGCAGCTCAGGAACAGACACTTTCTAGAGGGACAACAACATCTTTTGGAGGCACATAACAAAACAGCTGCTTCACCATGAGAGCTCGTGGGCAGTGAGGTTTACTCACAGACAGTCTGACATCTTAGTCTTCTCTTTGGACTCTCTCAGTATTTTATCTGTGAACAACAAAGTTTAAAATACATAAACTACTTAGGGAACAGTAATGAAATTTCTCAGGACTTCCATCACAGATTTCTAACTATTGGACTAACGTCATGTTCTCCTTTTTTCTTTTTTTCTTTTTTTTTTTTGGGGGGGGGGGGAATGGAGAGTGTCTTTTGTTTTGGCTTTGATTTTATTGAATGACAACCAGTGCAACTGGCTTCAAGCTTTTGTATTAAATTAACAGAAAACTGAAGACAAAAGTGCACTAGACACAAGTACATTTCATCTGCATCTCCTTGGTAAGCTGCAGAATTTGACATGGTGTATTTTCTAAGTTATTGCACTATCTAAATTTGAAACAGGAATAAGCATTGTTCAAAACAGAAAAAGTGTTAAAGGGATTATAAAGTCCTAAATAATATGATCTGAAACCCCAGTAATATTCCAGAAACATAGAAGTAGGTGGTCTTTGTGTAATTTACAGTTTTGTCACAAATACCTTGTACAGCTTTGTTATAGGAGGACCCTTGCTATGACGCTCCAATTTTCTCAACAACTCAAAAGATTTTGTAGATCTGAAAAAAAAATTCTCAATAAAGACTTTTCTTATTTTCATCTCTATTATAAAATTTGGAGTAAAAAAAAAAGTGTAAAATAACCTGGAATTCTTTCTCATGCTCTTTATTGACAGGATTGATAGTCTTTGTATCTCCTGCTGTTATTCATGTGGTGTCTAAGAAGATTCACTCTTAATGCAGTAAATCCCTGGGATTAGATGCATTTTATCTTTGTACGTGTGGCGCCTATCATTGCTAGAAGGAGAAAAAGACTTCTAAGGAAAACATATCAGAAAGCTTTCATCTCAGTACTGAACTGTGATTTGTACAAAAGATGCAAAGATGGTCATCTAGCTGAGGAGGATACTTAAGAAAGTGGGGTGAGGATGAAATTTAGTGGTGAAACAGGAGGAAATTATTTTAGTACTCATGTTGTTTACAGCAATATTAATCTTGGCAGAAACAGATTTCATGCAAAAAGGTCCAGATTCATTTTATAGTTCTCTTCATTAAAGTCACAGGCCAGTGTGGCTGAAAACCCACCCAGGAGAATGGAAACTCATTTGCACTCTCTGCGTTCCTAAAGAATAACGCTTGCCTGCTAGAGAGCAGTAAGATACGTAAAAGAGATTATTTAAGTACAACTTTAAAAAGGTTAAGGAAAGGAAGCGTAGATAACCTACCAGTTTGGCAAACCTCAGAAATCTTTCAAAGACAAAGTCACTGCTCTTCAAAGTATGCTTGCAAAGTCATGTGTGGTGGCTGAGGAAGGCAGCCGCTACTCTCTCAATCCATTTCTGTCTTATTCACAGATAATTGACCAGCCTAGTGCTCCAACTTTCCTCTCTGAAAAGTCCGCCCAGCGAGCAAAGGGATCCAATCGCTGTCGCTGAAAGAGGTGGTTTACAGGGCTCTCCTTCCATTCTCAGCTTCTACAGTGCTCGTCTCCCCACTGAACAGAGAGGTCTCATGGGTGGTAACAGCCTGCAATGCTCATATGCTCTTTTGCTAGCATCATCAGCACTAACTGTTCATTAGACGTGAGATACTGTCATTAAGTAAATTCTGTAGCAGGCTTTCCACCTAACTCCGTTCTCCCCAGCTCAGGACTCTCCAAGGCCATGTTGCCTTCACCTCTGCTTGCTCCCAGAGCAACTTCTCTAACTGACTCCTCCAGTGCCGCTCATCCTTCACAGTGCTGTGCACGACCAGTTCTTTTAGAAAGGGTTAACTGACATACTGGCTTTGTTCACCAAAAACGGTGTGTCTCCCTGTATTTCCCCCCAAAATTAAAAACAAATAAACACTCTTGTAACTCTTTTTAGTCAGCTTCAAGGCAATTCTTGGCTTTTTTGTATGATGCGCTTCTTCTTTGTCCATAAACAGAACTTTAAGTGTAAAACTACGCCCCTATGTTCCAGCAACCGGACTGGTGTCAAGTGCAGAAAAGGGTCAGTCAGGGAGAGTTTAAGTCCTAGATGCATGTGTCTAGATTACTTTTCCCCTCTGCCTAAAGAAATAGGTCTAAAACAATTTTATTAGATATTGTTTATTTTAATCAGTGGGTTTGTGGTGTTTCCTAGGTTTTGAAATTGCATAGATACTTACAGTCTTCCACAAAGCTGATCTTTTGTGGTTTTTATTCATAGAACACCATAATAACATGATATAGTTCAGAAACCTTTTTGTCTGTCAAGAGTATACCTCAAAATTTCTCATAGAAATTCCACTGTCAGCAGCTGTCCTGGGTCTTAGTGGTTTTCCAAACTGTTATGTTTTCAGGGCAGAAGATTGAAACCAAATAAATTAAGACAGTATTTCAAAATTCTTGTTTTATCCAGGCATTAGTGTGCAAGTCCACATATCTGAGCACAAGTAGTTTCCTCTAACCCTGGCTGTTTAGATTACTGAAATGATGAAAATTTTAACATTAAGTGACATATTGCATAAGAAAAATTATTTTTTCCTTAGAGTCATACAGGTAAGAGCTCACAATACACAATTTTATTGGTTAAATTAAATTTTTATTTGCCATGTTATACACATAAGCAGTATAGAACAGAGAAATACAAATTGCTATTACCTGCAATGTTGTGATGCCATTCTAAAAACAATCTTATTGTATTAAATGTATGGGTTCAGTTTTTGATGTAGATAATACAAAGCCAAGCTATGCTTGCAGTTATATCCATAGAATTCAGCAGTATCACGAATGTCTAAGAGAATAACCTGTTCCATGCATTAATTACCAGTCCTACCAATGCTCTGAAATGGCAAACGCAGTATTTTTAAGAGCTCACTAAAACATATATGACAAGCCACATTTATTCTTCAGGATCATCACGTTGCCTTTTACCTTTATCAAGGGCCTGATACCTTATATTTTGTTTCACACAACTAAAACTCTGATCTTTTAAAAAAATAAAAAGGTGAAAGACAAGGATTTCACAAGCCCCCCTGTCCGCCAAAAAGCAGGAGTGTTAACAGACATGAAACACACTTTGAACAGCCAGCACAGAGGTGTTTATTATGTATATAAATAAACTACGAGTAAACAGAAAAGCATGTTTTCCTACCATACAATACCGGTCCCTCATAGACACAATCACAGGGGACAAAGAAAGGGAAACAAAGAAAGCTCACGCTAAGGTATTATACTGTTGTATGAATAAAATCAGACTTTGCTGTGATTTTTTTTTTAGTGACTGTATCCTACTTTAGATACTGAAAGTACGAATTCTTGCAAAAAGTGCAACTGTGAAACCAACTTTTTGTATCAGATGTTTATGCTAGTAAAACGTTTTGCTGTACCTTACATTGTGTCCGCTTGCTATAAATGTGTGACTAAACTGCCATGAGCACTGTGACCACTCTGTCAGTCATATCAATGTCATTGCCTGTGGAGATACAAGGTGAACTGAATCAGGGAGATGCTTTGATGCTTTGATACCTGGACTAGTTTTACTACATTGTCTTGTAGACTCTTGTACCAGCACAAATGGGAGAGAGAGTGACACTGAGAGAAGAAGGAAAATCAGCAACTGCCACTGAGACTTAAATTCAAGAAAATAACAAGTGATTTAGACTGCCTGACAAACCTGGAGAGACATAGTTGTGATACCTAAATTAGGCATGCACAGCAGGTGATCTTAGCACATCCCTCTGCATTGTCAAGGAGTGATGATACGCATCGACCGAACCCTCCCAACCACAGAAGCTCAGCATGCTATTCCTCTCCAATGTGAGCGGGTAAAAGAGCTTCATGGGGTACCAGCTATATTGTCTCTAGCATTTCACATTTCAAGTTCCAAAATAAAGAAAAAGATAAAATTTCCAACTGCCAGATGAGCAGATTTTTTCTGGATCTGAAAATCAAGCCAGACTTTCTTTCATGAATCACCAGCAAGAAAGAATTAGGAGTTATAACTTTGTTAATAACTTGCTGAGATTTACAAGAGTAGAATCTCGATTTCACTACAGATGCATTAGCTTTATAGTCTAATGTGGTTGGAAACATTTTTTAAATTCCTGTTATAAGCAGTTGTGACTCATCACACTGAAAAAGACATAATTTGCTGAATAAGATTCATGTTTACACAATTTTTAAGAGCAGAACTGAACCTAAGCAGAGATAGCATCAACCCCTTATTTTAATTCATGGTCTTGAGAAGATCCCCACACCAGGAGATGAAAGGATTGAGAGCAGCCCTACAGAGAAGGACCTGAGGGTATTGGTGAATGAAAAGCTGGACATGAGCTGGCAATGTGTGCTCACAGCCAGCTGTATCCTGGGCTGCATCAAAAGAAATGTGGCTGACAGGTTGAAGGAGGTGATTCTGCCCCTCTACTCCACTCTGGTGAGATCTCACATGGAGTACTGCGTCCAGCTCTGGAGTCCTCAGAACAGGACCTGTTGGAGCAGGTCCAGAGGAGGGGCATGAAAATGATCAGAGGACTGGAGCACATCTCCTATGAGGACAGGCTGAGGGAGTTGGGGTTGTTCAGCCTGGAGAAGAGAAGGCTTCAGGGACACTTTATTGCAGTCTTTCAGTACTTAAAGGGGGCTTACAAGAAAGATGGGGACGGACTTTCTAGTAAGGCCTGTAGTAATAGGACAGGAGGTAATGGTTGTAAACTAAAGGAGGGTAGATTCAGACTAGACATAAGGAAGAAATTTTTTTATGATGAGGGTGGTGAAACACTGGAACAGGCTTCCCAGAGAGGTTGTAGCTGCCCCATCCCTGGAAACACTCAAGGCCAGTCTGGATGAGCAACCTGATCTAGTTGAATATGTCCCTGCTTGTTGCAGGGGGATTGGGCTAGATGACTTTTAAAGATCCCTTCCAACTCAAACTTTTTTGTGATTCTATGATTCTAAAGATGCTATGGAAATACCAAGGTAAATCTGAAATCTTAAACAGGTTAATCTAAACCCTGTTACAATATCAACAGGAATAATATTTTAGTATACATATAAGAATACAGGTATAAAGAAGTAAAATATGTATATGTATATCAACCTATCTATAGAAAAAGAGAAATAGAAAGGTAATGCGTTACATAGCTATAGTTATGCTTCATCTTTTACTAGTTTCATTAAAGGAACAATGATATTGTCTTCCCAAGGAAATAAATGCTTTTTGTTCTCTTTCACGAGCTAGGTTCAGGAAAGTTGACACTTTAAAATACTTATTTAAAGTGCTAGGACATTTGTTAGGAGAAAAAGTACTTCAATACTTTTTTCCTAAGAGGTACAAGTTACTTTTAAACTTATAAGTACATCTAAAGAAAATTAAAATGAACATTCAAGAAAAATAGCTCTATCTCACTGAATTAAAAAATTAGGGATTTTTGAAATGTTGTGTTTTTAGAATTATTCTTTTTCTAAAATATTGTTTTACAAGTAACTACACTGTCCCCTAAGAAATTATTCCCTCCATGTCTCACAGTATGCTCACTGCTTTTTTTTTTTTAATTGTACTGAGACTAGGTACACGACTTTAATACTGATATCCATTGCAGTTTTAGTATAAATGGGATTTGAATGAGTTGTCTATCTGAAAAATGACACGCATTGGATATTTTGGGTACTTTAATCCATATCAACTATAACATAAAAAGCTTATTTAAAACAAAGCAAAGAAAAACAAACAGAAAATCTCATTCAACAAAGATTTTGTAAGATACAGAGAAGTTTTAGACTGTTAAAAATTGATACATAAAAACAAGTGAAACTACTCAGAGCAACCAAGACCCAGGTGCCATTTCTCAGGTCATCTGGGGAGCTCAGTGGCACCCCTGTGCTGCCGTTGGGAAAAGCCCCTGCATCCCAAGGCAATTGACCCACAGTGGCTCACGCACATAATGCATATGGTCCACCGTCTTATACGGATACAGAAGTTTTTACACTGTATTTTCATGATCTCCAGTTTAGCCTTTTTTTTTCTTTTTTTTTCCTCATGACTTCTCTAACATACTCTGCATTTTTCTGCTCAGTGCTATTCCTCATTTCATTGTTAGCTTGAACACAGGCAACATTTAAGGTTTGTTTTTTTTTCCCAGGTGTCAAACTTGGAGCTACACTTCAGCATCCTCCATGTTCTCAGTTTCTTGCAAGGGTACGTCCCTTGTAAAGCAACCTTGAGACAAGCTGCCAAACAGCCTTGGCAGTCCTCTTCTTTCTCTGAAAATTTTCAATAATTCTTTATAATTCTTTAAGAAACAAGAATATTTCTTTATAGTGTGTTAGGTATGATGAAAGAGTCATGATACAGCTTGGCAGACACATGAGTCTAGGAAATGACGTGCAGTGTGTGGTGATGCCTGGAGATCGATGGAACAGGAGAGTGAATGAGATCTCATTGTCGAGAGGCCAGTGAGGGAACTCCAGAACCGCCACTGTTGTATTCATATTGCCACTAGATTGTTCGTATGCGTCTGGGAAGGAGACATCTCATTTTCCACTCCAGAAGGAATCTAAGAAATTATTTTCTTTTGAAGCAATATAGAAAATAAGGGCAACAGGCCATGAAAAAACTGAGGAGTAACACAGACTAATTAACATATATCTGAAGAGGCCTCAGGACCTAATTAGTATCATTATTTGAAAATGGAACTTGTGTTTCCAAGGTGCTATAGAATAAACTCTCATCTCCTTGACTACCTGGTGCCATCAGTAAGTTCTTGAACAACACACAAGGAATTGAAACAACATGCTTTAGGAGATAAAACAACTTCTAAGTAATGGGTATTAGTAGAATTTTTTCTCCATTTCTGAATCTCCTATTCAAAGGTTTATTCTGCGTTTCATGAAGAGACTGATACTGGTCATTGTTCAAAAACCAATTGCTGGACTAGATTTATTACTGGTTTCAGCTGGTATTAAAAAATAAAAGAATGAAATCAGATTTTCTTTCCCTGAATTACCGATATCATAATTTAAGTGTATGTTGAGACAAGAAGACAAATTAATTTGAAGGACTGGTTTATAAAATCTGCAAAAGAAAAAAGAGGCCAAGTAAAATGTGCACAGTAGTATATGTGCCTATTAATGTTTGTCTGGGCATGGAATTGCTCTTAGGAATGTTCACTTGCTCTTAAAAATTTTGTATCTGTTTACTTGTACGTTATACTGTATGCACTAATGACTAATGCATGCATTTGGAAATAAAAATATTTACTTTTTTAATATCAGTCTCATATGAAATGGATTTTTTTCACAGTCTAGGAAGAGTTCTAGGTATAGTATACAAACCTGTACCACTTTTTTTTTTTTTTTCTCTTGCAAGGGACTGTAAAGGAGAAATAGCTACAAAATATTCTTAAGTACTTTCTGGAAATGACATGGGAATAAGTCATGGCAGAATAATAAAATCTTATAACATTAATATATAATGTACCATTAGAACTGTGGAAAAGTTTAGCTTCCCTCATCTGATAAAGCATAAGAACCTGAGCTGGAATTAATGTTGTGATTCAGATTTGCACCATTTCAACTAGGTATCTAAGCTCCCAATATTACTGGTGGAGTCTTGGTGTATGATACATGGGCCCACATATGCATATCTAGATCTATTTGAGATACACCAGCATATACCACTTAGCTACCAGCTACCACTCTGGATGACTCCTATTTAAGGAAGCCTCTGGAATTTCCCATAAGTCCTGCATCATATATGCCAGTCCCATGAGGATGTCTTGGATGTTCCAAGAAATATTAGTTGGCACCAGACACACACTTTTGGGCAACTGAGTTGCTTTCTTGGGTATCTGTCTTCATATGAGCTAAATAATGCACTGGGCTTCACTGATTGCATTGACAAAGGGCTCAGGTCACCTGCCCACAGAAAGACCTGGGCCCCCTCAGAGCTGTAGATGGACACCAGGTGTGTTTTCTTACAGCATCTCAACTGTATTTTAGCAATTCAGTGTTACTCTGCATTTCTACTGACTGCAGTGACATCTTAGATAACTAACACATATGTAATAATATATAGAACATATGTAAATATCTGTATGTAAATGTATAGATTGACATGTCTTAACCCAACATTGAATCCTAACCTTGCTGTCACCTGTAGATAAAAAGCAGTTATACGTATATCCGTGCATTTATACACAGTATTTAATATGAAGTTTTTCTGAACTATGAAAAGTAATTCCTACTCAAATTAGATGAGTTTACACTGTGGATATTTTTTCCTTTTTGGAGAAAAAGAGAAGGGCAAACTCAACATTTTCTGTTTTACATGGATCACATTGCAGAAGGCAGGACTTTAAATACGAAACTCATAAAAGTGCTGAACAAGTGTTTCATCAGTTCCTATCAGGTGTATGTAGGTTTGTGAACAGCACCACAAAGCCCACATGGAGACCAGTTGCTCTTGCTTTACCCTGGGAGCTAATACTCTTTGACTTCTTCATTAATAACCTGGAAAATGCAACGGAGTGCAATCTCAGCAAGTTCTCAGAGAGGATACAAAAATAGGAGGAGTGGCTGATACACCAGGTAGTTGTTCTGCCATTCAGAGGGATCCTGGCAGGCTGAAGAAATGGCTTGACAGGAACCTCACGAAGTTCAAGAAACGGAAACGTCAAGTCCTGCATCTGAGTAGGAGCAACCCCATGCACCACTGCATGCTGTTGCCTACTGGCTGGAAAGCAGCTTTGCAGAGAAGGATCTCAGGGATCCTGATGGACACCAAGTTGAACATAAGTCAACAATATGCCCTGGAAGCAAAGACAACCAATAGCCTCCTGGGCTGAATTAGGAAAATCATTGCTGGCAGGTCAAAGGAGGTGATCCTCCTCCTCTGCTCAGCACTGGTGAGACCATATCTACAGTGCAATGCCCAGGTCTGGGCTCCCAAGGACAAAAGAGACATGGACACACTGGACAGAATCCTGCAAAGGATCATGAAGATTTTTAAGGGATGGGAGCATGTCTCATACAAGGAGACACTGAGAGAGCTGAAACTGTTCAGCCCAGAGAAGATAAGATACAGGTGGGATCTGTGTATAAATAGCTGATAAGAGGAGTAAAGAAGACGGAGCTAAACTCTTCTTAGCTGTGCTCAGTGACAGGACAAGAGGCAATGGGCACAAACTGAAATAAAATAGATAAAACTTAAAGGTATGAAAAAACTTTTTTGCTGTGAGTGTTGAAGTACTGGAACAGGTTGCCCAAAGAAGCTGTAGAGTCTCCATTGTTGGAGAAATTCAAATACCAACTGGACATGGCTTTGGGCATCTTGCTTTAGTAGACTCTGCTCTGAGAACAGGGTTGGTCTAGATGATCTCCAAGGGTCCCTTCCATAACTTGGTGGTTCTGTGATCTCTTTTTTACAAATTGTTTTTAAGTAAAGATTATTATAGGCAACTTATTTTTAACATAAAGTATTATAAAAGGCAACAAGATTGTGCATGACTATACAGGTTTAAAAAAAAAAAGAAAAATATTACACAAACACCTTCATTAATATTAAGGCCTAAGATCAGAGAGGCTGATATTACACAAGCTATCATAAATATTGCTCTATCTAACAGATCCCTTATTCCAGGCTTGTGAGTGGGGATAAACAGATGACAATGAGACACATATATCAAGATAAAGTTAAACAGTCACCAAAGACTGAGAAATAGTGTTACCAAACTAATCAACATAAATGTCACATAAGCAGCCATTGTTGTACATCCTGCTCCAGTTGTGTCTAAAGTGCTGCCATCGGCGGTTTGATGGATTTGTTTTACGTCACTGAAGTTCGTCTTGTCTGGCATCCCTGCTGAGACAAATAAGAAAATACTGTATGATGCATGCCTTGTCACTACTGGCAACATGTTATAGCTAGAACAAATTTAAATATCCTGAGCATACAGACTGTCACAGTTTGGTTTCTGATTCTCATGTTACTGCCAAATTCAAAATCCTTTATAATTGCATCTAGAAACACACACTATACTGTATGACTATTCATTGTTGAAGGTAGTTCAGAGGTCTGCCAGCTCTCAACAAAGTTGTTCTTGTAGAAACACATCTCAACAAACACT
Source organism: Pterocles orientalis (assembly GCA_011057875.1). Taxonomy (NCBI): domain Eukaryota; kingdom Metazoa; phylum Chordata; class Aves; order Pterocliformes; family Pteroclidae; genus Pterocles; species Pterocles orientalis. The sequence continues at coordinate 999,331 of WKFP01014709.1, read as the reverse complement.
GGCAGAGTGAAGTGAACAGTTTTCAAGTCCCAGTAGTACCTAAAAATCCACTGGTCACGTCTTTCTTGGATTTGAAGGAAAAGGGAAATAATTTAACGTGAAATTGCTTGTGTCTGGGTCCTAATATGATTGCAAAATAACATATACCTGATGGATGTATACTTGTTGCTACATAAAACTCCATTTTGGCACAATTTAAACAGACTTTACAACACTGCAATGCAAAATTATAAAGTTAACTTTAAACAGGAACTCTTTTACTGAGTTCCTGGCTGAATGTTTGTACTTTTTTCGACCAAGGTACATATCTCTCCACCTCAAAACAGTGCTTTGTATGGAGGAAGGATGTAATCATCCATTATATTCCCTCTGTCTGGTTAAACAATCAGAAACACAAGGTCTTGGCGGCACATTCAGATTTGGAAGCATTGTCAGCTGCTTGTATTTGCTATGCATACTTCTAGACTAACTGTCTTATCCCATATAATGACTTGTGGCACGCCACTATCAATCAAAATTAACAAGTCTAAATTCAGTGTTATTACATGCAACAAATATTGACATTGTAATTACACTCAGACTGAAAAAGCCTTCATATAAAGCAAAGTCAATATTTATGTAATTAGGTCAATACATATATAATTCAGAAGGTAAGCTCTACTGTTGGAACAGCAGCATTGGAAAGAAGCTCAGCTCTACTGAGCTGACATATTGATTTTGCAGTTTGAGTTTTTGCGTTATTATTCATTGCTTAGGTACTTCTTTCCCCTCTGTATCATTAGGAAAGATGAATAAACTGGTGATTTTTTTTTTTTTTAATTCAAAGGGACTGTGATAAAGTATAAATTTTTTAAGTCATGGTGTTATCTTCTTTTTTAAGCTGGTTTAACAGAAGTTACAGAGAATACTCATTTTTAAACAGAGCAAATTTTTTGGCGGTTGTGTTAAAAATATTATTTTCTCTAAAAGCAGCTTGAAAGCTGCTCTTTGTGAACTTGCTGTATGTACTCAAGTCTCCTTCCTGTAGCTTTGAAAAAACGTATTAAAGAAGAGCCAGCTAAAGTCAATCATGTTGTCTGAAAAACCTGGTAGAATGAACTTGTCTTCTTTGTTGCTGTACTTAGACAGCAAAATATACTGCTATTTTGTGTGGATTTATTGATCCAGTGCTCTTGCCCGGAATTTGTGAAAATCAGCTCTATGAGTACAAAGTAAATGGACATACAAAGAGGAAGAGTGATGACAGATGCCAAGAAGGAGGGAATACAGCTCCTCATTATCATGCATATTCAGTAACCTGTCTAGAAAAAGATCAGTAACTCAATGCTTCACTGAATGGATGTTTCGTGGACCACCAAAGAAGGTATACCAAGGTGTTTTTTCAGGAAGTTTTGGAAGTAGAACAACAGAAAAAAAATGGTTTGGGTCATTTCTCCAGAACATTAATGAGGATTTCCGCTATTTAAAAAGGCTAATTTCAACAGATGGTGAAAAATTCAACTCACCTATATAACAAAGTGGTTCACCGAGCGCTATTGGTATAATGAAGCAGTTTTTTCCAACAGTATTTACAGTTTCACTGTCACAGTAGTGAAAGAGTGAAATATATGGCCTTATCTTAAACATCCAGGATCACAGAATCACAGAATCACAGAACTATAAGGTTGGAAAAGACCTAGAAGATCATCCAGTCCAACCATATCCAATACTTCCCAACTAAATCATATCCCTCAACACAACATCCAGACGTTTCTTGAACACCCCCATAGTCGGTGACTCCACCACCTCCCTGGGCAGTGCATTCCAGTGCCTGACTACCCTTCCCGAGAAGTAATATTTCCTAATGTCCAGCCTGAATCTCCCCTGGCGCAATTTGAAACCATTGCCTCTAGTTCTATCACTGTCTACACGAGAGAAAAGGCCAACCCCTAGCTCACCACAACCTCCCTTCAGGAAGTTGTAGAGAGCAATAAGGTCTCCCCTGAGCCTCCTCTTCTCCAGGCTGAACAATCCCAGCTCCTTCAGCCTCTCCTCATATGGCCTGTGCTCGAGACCCCTCAGCAGCTTCATATCAGGCTGTATTAACAGGAGTGCAACCAGAAGGCCAAGGGAACCAAATCTTTCTTCAGCATATGTGGGACCAGATCTGGACAGCCACGTCAAGTTCTGGGTGTCCCTGTGCAAGACAGATATTTGCAGTATCTAGGCCACCAAAGGACAATCAAGATGACAGTGGGGCTGGCCCACATAGTATATAAGAGATTGAGAGAACTGGATTTCCTCAATCTGGAGAACATAAAGCTAAAGCGATACCCTACTGCTTTTTATAATTATTCAATCAAAGGAAATTAAATGGATGAATCCAAATAGTTCTTAGAGATACATCAGAACAGCAAATGGCAAAGGACCAGCTGTAGCATGAGAAATTCTGATTATGTGTTAAGAGAAACATTCATAAGAGGGTAACAAAACATTGGAGAGAGTGACATGAAGAGGTTGTGCAGTCTCCATCCTTGATACATTAGAAAACCATCTGCAAAAGACTCCAATAAATATGATTTAAGTTGGCCCTGTTCTGAGGTGCAGACTGGACAAAATGGTCTTCAGAAATCCCTTATAACATAGTTTACTCCATGACATCGTATCTTAGTGATTTAAAGCCTAAAAAAATGCTGTAATTTTATTTTCTTATATTTTTTTCTGCCTTATTTATAATTTCTACGCATTCTTGTCAAAAATAAATGCAGCTCAATTCTTCTTGCCTCTGAACACTTGATAACAAAATTTTACTGATGGCAAGAACAAGTTTTCACTTGGATGTTTAATCTGATTAATCCAATATTCCATTACACTATCAAACGGCTTTTTGTTTGTTTGATTTTACTGCCCAGAAAGTAAAAATACACCAGAAATTCTACTTTTGTATTCGGGTTTTTCCGTATTGCTCTTTTCTTCTAAATCTCTGCTTCTGAAGTATTTGATGTGAGATTAGTGGTCTCCTCTACATTTAAAATGAGACAGCACTGGAAAGCAGAATGGCATAATCTATGCCATGCTGTTGTCCATGCCTTTCTTATTTATTCAAAAATCTTTTGCATTCTAACAGCAGCTGCACCTTAAGGAAAAGGTGCTATGCATAAATATACTATGCATAAATAAAATATGTTAAGGCTGGATTTCTAAGAGTAGAGACTTCCATTAGGGATAACAGGCAATAAGCGAAAAAAAGAAAAAAGAAAAAAGAAAAAAAATTCAATTGTAAAGTCCATCTGTTACCTACAGGAAAAATTATATCACTTTCCTGTGAAAATAATTCCTGGCTGAGAAACATTGTGCAATCCCACAGCATAGTGTCTGCTCTCTGAGGGTTCATTCTAATTAGTATGAAGATGTATAAATACAAAATCTGATTTTGACTGCTTGGGCTCTAGTGATGATCATATTTCCAGGCTATATGGGAAGTGTTATTCTATGGCTATTCTGTTCTTGTTACCAGTATGTTAATTTCTCCTAGACTACAATCTATGAAGAAAGGGACAGGGTGTAAGTCTTAATATCTTATGCACTAGTTTGGATTTCCAAAAGATTTTGAGTCCTGATCAAAGTTAAAATACAATTATCAGCTAAAATACATCAGCTTTATGTGAGCTCCTTAGGCGTGGTCGCACTTCCAGCTAAAACATGTTTGTTATGTGGAATATATTGTATAGACTTTGACAGCCCAACATCCCTATCAATTTAATCAAATCGCATTTAGAATCATAGAATGATAGAAACGTAGAATCATAGGATGGTTTGCATTGGAAGGGGCCTTAAAAACCATCTAGTTCCAAGCCCCTGCCATGGGCAGGGACACCTCCCACTAGCCCAGGTTGCCCAAAGCCTCATCCAGCCTGGCCTTGAACCCCTCCAGGGATGGGGCACCCACAGCTTCTCTGGGCAACCTGGGCCACTGCCTCACCACCCTCACAGGAAAAAACTTCTTCGTACTATCTAATCTAAATCTCCCCTCTTTCAGCTCAAAGCCGTTACTCCTCGTCCTATCCCCACACTCTCTGATCAAGAGCCCCCCCCCCCCCCTCCCCCCCTT